>JARHVA010002848.1:435000-560000 GCA_037957365.1 Torreya grandis | reverse complement strand
CAAGATTTACATTTTCAAATATAGAAACCACATGTAGTCCATTTGTGATGGAATTTACCCCTCTTTGGTTGAGGTTATCACTAGATGTCCCATGCCTTGGATGAAATCCCTAATAAAAAGATATGTGGAAATGGGGGGAGATATATGGTATTATCTAGACTGCACAGTGATAAGGATTGAGGGAACCATGTCCTCACCCTTTATATTACTTGTATGTGTTCCAAGCAAGTTGGCTAAGTAGTAGATCACATTATATCTCCTCAATGGGATTTATGGAGTATTCAATGAAAATAAAAAATGCCTCCTCCACCCATTTCCTCTAATAATTGGAAAGACCACACTACAAGATTGGAATCATTGGATGTCATGTCCAGACAAAGAGAAGTTTTTATATTCCAAGTGGATAAATTGAGAATGTGGGACCCTAAAAGGGCAATGAATAATCATCTAAAAGATATTAAAATTCTCAAATAGGTATATGATCATTAGCCTAGGGTTTTTTACCACATTTATACCAAGGCAAACAATTTTGAGGAGTTGTTAGCAAGTTTGAAAGAGTATAATGCCAAGCTATAGCATAGATTAAAACATGAGTAGAAGCCAGTTAAGGACATTTGGAAAATGTATACACTCCATTAAAGTTTATTTAATTCCACCTCTAGAACACCCTAGGGACCCCCTCAGATAGAATTGCCTCAAACATAGGACCCTGGTAGGAAATAGCTAGAAGAGAGGCCAAGTGAAGGAACATCATATTTAGGCCCTCTAAAAGAAGCACCACCTCTTGTGGAACATGTGGACATGGGGTATCTCAAGCCATATGAGATAGTTGAAGAGGTTTTCTAAGATCTTCAAGAATCTTATGACTTAGATAAGGGGGAAATAGATGAAGATCCTAACACCCAGGTAGAGTAACTTATAAAGACTCTTAGTAAAAAAGATAAAGGAAAGGAACATGAGTTGGCCCTATCCCCAATTACCATTCAAAGGAAGAGTAAGACTGAGTTAGCCCTTATCCCCACCAGTTCTAAAATGCCAAATCTCCCATTTGTACATCCATCCTGGGAGATAAACATGTTTAGTGGTAATTTCCCTATATATGGGCCAATCATTCTAGATTAGTTCATTTATGGGAAGTTTCAAAAGATTCCTACCATGACCCATTGATAAGTATTAACATAAATTAACAATATTGATTTGCAAGAGGACCTCCAACCATGGATTTTTGAGGTGATGAAAGAGAAATAAGAATGGAGAATAGTGGAAGCAAGAGGGGATAGTGACAAGAGAATGGATGCTCCAATAAAAACTAGTGACACTAAAGTTGAAATTCGAGAAAAAACCTAGTTGACTGAGCCTACCAGTATAGTCTACTTCAATCCATTTACTACAAGGCTAGAGAAGATCACCATAAGGAAAGCTATGGTGGGTATATAATATTTCACCTTTCAAAGGGTAGAACCTTTAACAAGCCTATCTCTAGTGGGAGGATAGGAATTGGGAGAGAATCCCATCCATTAAGAAGATGTGGAGAGCTTGTTTGGTACCTAGTTGTCATAGGTAATTGTAGGAATTATGGGATTAAAGTAATAGATTTCTAACTTGAGGAATGAAAAGTAGGGCCTTGAAGCCTAGGCCATCCTTTATGTACCTGATGAAATAAGTAAGATGTTAAGTGGATCATTTTTTGACATGTTTGAGGCCTTGAAGGCTATGAATCTTAGACAAAGTTCCTTAATTCAACAAGATCAAATAGACAAATCCTTGGTCATCTAATGGTATACTTTTAAAGAATAACTTGCCAAGTTCCTCAATGTACAAGTAAGGAGATAGTTCTTAGACTTCAAGATTATTATTTTGGGACACTTGAGTACAATCCTAGGCATTGTTGTTGATAAGGTATAAAATTTGAGCACATGGCACATCAATGTCAGTGAACTTGTAAGAGAAGATGAAACTTTGATAAGCAAGATTTAAAAAAACTTGGGAACTATGCTGATAAAGCCTTTACAACTCATTATTGTGGGGTTGATTGATGATGAGGAGTTTAAGCAAAGAGCCACTACCAGCATCCAAGAGATAAAAGGAAAAATATAGGGCCAATCCAGTAATGAGAACCATAGAATCATGGATATTATCATCAATTTAGGAGAGTAAATAGTAGAAGCTTGGTGCATCAAGGAGGCCATGTTGGGAAATGAAAAGGAGTTCAATAAATTGATAGACTAGGAAGATGGATGTTTGATGAAGCCTACAATAGATATAGAGCTAATCAGTGAACAACATACTAAGGCTAAGAACATCCTAGAAAAAATATAGCTAGGAGGCCCACCACCATCTCAATAGAAGATTCTATGTATTATAATTTTACATACAGTTTGTAAAATGGAATATTCTATTGTATAACTATATGTTAGTTTGTTAACATATAGAGTTTTAGGTCATTCCAATGTAGAAGATTCATATGTATGATAGAATTTTCATACAAGGATAAATATCCTTATTGTACACATATGTATCTTTAAAATAATTGATACATCACCTATGCTTTATATAAATAGGCAATGCTACCATTTTTTTAAGGAGAGATTTTTGAGGAAAAAGTATATACTTGGAAGAATTAATATAGATAAGGAATTCTAAGAAAGTTGTCTATATGGTTGTGTTAAGGGTTACTATCCTTTCTCTCAATTACTTGTCTAGATCTCAAATTTGAATGGTTTCCTTAATTTTAAATTGCATTCTTGATATAGGGTTTCTAATCTATGTTATGTTAGATTAGTTGAAAAGATCTTAAGTTACTTCACTTTAAATTGTTTTGCATTAAAGATGTGCATTGCCTATCTAGGTGTAGTATCAAAACATTAAATCATACTTAGTTCTTACTTGTATCTTCAACTTATCCTTATAATTTTGCCTAGTTATAGTGAAAATTAAGCATTACCTATTTTGAATTACATACTAGTTTTAATGTACATTTAATCAACTGAAACTTTGTCATAATGTTTGAGATAAAGATTAGAAAACACATTCACTTCCTTTCTACCTTAACTTTCCTTTTACCCCTTTTTAAAATATCTCACTATATCTTAGATCTCATTGTCAAATATTCACTTAGATTAGTGTAGTTTGGAACTTTGATCGAGATTCACCAAAAGTCACAAAGGCTTGGATCAAGGTGGCTCCCAACCACCAAATCATTTAAATATTGTGGAATAGTCTACCTTGATTTCCTACTATTTCACCATAGGCATCACAATTTCCTAATACCTACAACTCATGCTTTGAATTCTTAGGATTATAAAATGAGAGGTTTTATTTAAACATTTATAGTGCTTGTGGTACACTTAGAGACATCAATAGGAGAATATCCATTGATACTAGAAGGAGGACCTACCAATCTTGGTCTTAATTGATCAAAGGTTGACATTATCTTTACACCTTTAATTAAATCTTTGATCCAAAGTGTAAAGATAATTGGTCTTGGAAATTTTTAACCCATCTTATTATTCTTAAGGCAAATATGATAGTTCTTGGGTGAGTTTTTAATTCTAGTAAAGATAGCTTTGAATTTAAAGATCTACAAGATTTGAGATTAGAACAACTTACTCTATTCAAAGATAAGGTGATGTCCTATGAGTTTTGACTCATTGTGGGCTCAAATTTTTAAAGACCAACTCTATTTGCATAATAGGATACATTTCCAAGCTATCTTAGTTGGAATTTGATTTATTTTATCATTCTTTATGTAGATCTTTACAAAATCAGCTTAATGTGTATGTTTGTTCCTTGCTCTTTGTAAATATTAACTTGATACACTATATTTCAAACATGGTTTCTCATCTTCAAGATGGAACTACATAGAATTCATACAATATCATGCTCAGAGACAAAATAACATTTACTCAAGCTACAAATTCATTGAAGAACTAGAAGTGATAGATGTAGATGAAGACTTTCCAAGTCTTTACCCACTTCTCTTATTTAAGGTACCCTTGCATTTAGACCATATCTAGGTATGGCTTGGTTATAAATCTCTCCCATTAATGTAAAATGTATATTCCATGATTTACCATGTAACCTTGAGAAGTATTTACCAATATTTCGTCCAACTAGTGTTATAACTATAGGGAACATGTTAAATCTTTTAAATTTACTTTAAGATTATTAAATGTCATACATGATGATGTAACATGTAGGTGTTTCCCTTTACTTTCAAAGATGCAACATATGAATGGTTCTTTAATTTTATTGATAATTGCATTGCCTCTTGGAATGATTTCAACACTCATTTCATTGATGAGTTTGGTAAGATTATTAGTCCTTATGTCATTTATCATCAATTAACAACCATCAAGAGAGATGCAAGTGAGCCTATAAGGTCTTTCAATGCCATATTCTAGAAGACATATAGCAGGACCATGGAACCTTACAAGCCTAATGATGTCCTAGCTTTGAAAATTTATAAGGATGTAGTAGACCTATTTACTTATATGTTCCTAAAGAGATCTATTCTAGTTATAACTTCATGAGCCCAAGATTATTCTAAATTAGTAGTTATTAGTGATGAAATGTAACCATAAGATCAAATGTCTTACTTTATTCCTATTTTCAACCCACATATGCTTGTGTTCAACCTTTTTCTTAGTAATAACCAATACACCCTAGATCTTAATTAAATCCTAACTCTAAGCTTATTACCTACTAGTTTTGTTGCTCCTAATCAAAAGCTAGGATTCCTAAGTCATCAAATTACTAATAGATCTTCTACTAATGATAAAAATGCCTTAACACTAAATTTTGGTACAATAAATAATAAATACCACAATTTTGAGACCCCTAAGAGTAATAATGAGTCTATATTAAAGATGGTTCAAAAACTTACCACTAATTTTCTTTAATTTCAAAAAAAAGTTAGTAATACTGGTGAGAGTTTTGGAAGGAACTTTACTTTCCAAAAATTTAATAGACCAAGAAATGGGTTTCAAAATGATAGATTCTACAATAATAATAAGGCTAATGAACCTTTTTATAGTAAAAAGACCATGTACATCAATCTCACTGATATAGCCCTACCTGATTACTATAGAGTGCATGCTATCAATAATCATGGTGAGATTGATTTAATTTAATTCTACAAAGCCTTTGAATATTTTTTAAAAGATCTAGATACATTTTAAGTAATCCCTAATAAGGATAATGATATAAATGCTTTTGGGTCCAAGTCATCCAACTAAGTTTATATGGTAGAGACATTCCAATTCCCTTTTCAAGAAGATAATGAGCCATAAAATATTCTTGAAGAGATTCAAGCATTTCAACAATTCTTGAGGACCTGTCCTCTAAAGAATAGGGAGTAGAAATAACCACTAACCACTTCAACCCCCGTAAATAATTATGGGACTCCTCTTGATACCACTTTAAATAATGACCTTGGGCCACCCAAAGGGATTTATTCTAAACCTAGTGTTGATTCCCCAAGTAGGACTAGCTATAAAATTGTTGAAGACATGAATAAAATTAAGGCCAACATCATTTTGCATGAATTGACTCAAATTACATAGAAAAGAGATTTTCTATTGGAATTATTGTCTAAAAAACCTGAGAAGCCACCCAAGGCTGATAGTGAAAATGTGACCATGCAAATAGCCAAGACAAAATCTCCACCATTCCTACTCACTATCATGATGTTTGGTAAGAATCCCCATAATTGTCTTCTAAATTATAGGGCATCAACCAATATCATGTCACTAGGAATATGTGAATATCTTGTACTGACCCTAATCAAGTCTAATAGGGTAGAAACACAATTGGACAAATTAAGAGTCAAAGTCATTGGGGAATTATTAAATGTACACATGTAGTTAGCTAGTGAACCCATAATGCAATAATTTATTGACATTCAAGTAGTAGACATTCCCAATGCATATAGACTAATTTTAAGTAGAGAGTGGACCAAGGCCTTAAATAGACATATGTCAATTGATTGTTCACATTTATGGCTGCCTTGGAAAGGTGTTCCTAACCAAATAAGAGTGGAAAGGGAACCAAGGATGAAACATATGATTACTGAGTACAATGTTGTCAATGAAAGGGTTAATTTCCTTGATTCTTATTTAGGATTCTTCACCTTATAGACCAAAGAAGTGGTTGGTTCCCAAAACACTTAGGTTGTACTTGGTTTAAGGAGACTTTATGTTGATGGTGCTAAATGTAAGTATAGATCTAGTTTTGGTATTGTCTTAATAGACCCTACTGAAAAAAATATCATTCATCTTATAGATTGTAATTCCCATGCACCAATAACCTAGATAAATATGAGACTCTTACCATAGGGTTGTAATTTGATATTAAAAATAAGGTTAAGGAGCTAATTTTTTATGGAGATTCTAAAATTTTAGTCAACCAAGTGAGGAGCAAGTACCAATTCAAGCTCTCATACCTCAAGAGGTATAAATTTAGATTTAAGGATCTAATAGAGTCTAGGATCTGATAGAGTCCTTTGATGCATTCAATATCCTCTTTGTCCCTAGAGAAGAAAATAAAGATACTAATGAATTATTTTTTATTTTTTTCAAGTTCATGCCTAATTAGGATTCCGTTGACCTCAGTATTGAATTAATACTCTACCCCTCAATCCTAGATAATGTGAACCACTTCTAAGTCTTCAATGATGACCAATAGATATTAAAATTCATGACTAGCTTAGGAGATTTTGGGGCTCATATTATTGATGAAATTTATGTAAATACCCTTGAGATATAATTCAATGGAAAAATCATTCAACTAAATGATAACAAGATACCTAAGGGAATGATTTCATTAAAAACGTTATTTGATCAGGATAAGCTTACCCCTAAGTTTCCCAAGGTGAGTGGGAAAGATTATAATGAAATGAAACTTGGCCATATGAATCAACCCCAATAATTTAATGTGGGGAAGGCTTGCATAAAAATGGAGAACAAAAAAGCTAGAGAGTTGTTCACTAAGTACAAAGACATAATAGCCTAGTCTTATGATGATTTGAAAATATTTAATCCCAAGGTTATCACCCATACTATACCCATCAAGGAAAATTGTAAACACTTCAAAAATAAATAGATGCCTATTAACCTTATTCTAGAACCCGTGATGTATAAAGATGTCAAGAAACTATTAGATGCAAAGATTGTGTTTCCCATTAGGCACTCCACTTGGGTTACCAACTTAGTCCCAGTTAAAAAATGAATGGTGAAATTAGACTGTGCATTGACTTCAAGAATCTAAAAAAAGCATCTAAAAAGGACAATTATCCCTTGCCCTCTTTATACCAAGTGATATAGGTTGTTTCAAGATCAGACATGATGTCCTTCCTTGATGGCTTTTCAAGGTGTAACTAGGTGTTAGTGGACAAAGAAGATAGAATGAACATAACCTTTACTACTAAGTGGGGAACTTCTACTTATAAAAGGATTCCATTTAGAATAATTAATGTATGGGATAATTTTCAAAAGATAATGTACCATGATTTACAAGGGCTAGTTGGTAAATGCATCATAATATACATGGATGACCTAACAATATTCTCCAAAAATAGGGAGGATCATTTCACACACCTTCAACTAGTATTTTAGAGGTATAGGAGGTATAGTATTTATCTTAACCATAAGAAAAACATATTTTGTGTTAGTGAAGGGAATTTTATAGGTCATGTCATCACTAAGGATGGGATATCTATAGATCTTGAAAGAGTGGAAGCCATTTCTAAGATAGATCTTCCAAACAATTGAAAAGTGCTGAAGTCATTTTTTAACAAGATAAACTTCATGAGAAAATTCATTTCAGGGTTTATTGAGATTTTTAAACCACTAAATGACATTTTCAAGAAATATTCCAACATATATTGGAATGAGGAGTCCAAGAAATCATTTAATAGTATCAAGGAAACAATTGGCCAAGCCCTAGTGTTGATAAGTCCTAACTTTTTGAAGGACTTTTACTTGTATTCATTTGATTCTAATCACATAATTGCTATAATCCTAACTAAAAAAGTTGATGGGAATGACCACCCAATAGCCTTTATGAGTACCATTTTCAAAAATTCATAATTAAACTACTCTTTGATTGATAAATAGGCATATGCACTAGTAAGAGTAGTAAAAAAATTAAGACATTACATTCTCAAAAACAAAGTACATGTTATCTTGCTAGACCCTACTACAAAACTCATGATAAATCAAAATGAATTGGGTGAATGTAAAAGTAAATGGATGTCTATTCTACAAGAATATGATATAGAGATGAAAATGACCAAACTGGTAAAGTGCCAAAGCCTAGTTCAAATGATTACCAACACCAATCCCAAGTTATATATCCTATAGGTTGAATAGTAGGACTTCCAACCGAATTAATGGTATGATTCTGTGATTCACTTACTAATTAATGGCACCTATCTTGTATTCCTTACAAGGGAATAGAAGAGATCCCTAAGACTCAAAAATTCTTGTTATTTGATCAAATATAAGATATTATGTAGAAAAAACTTTGAAGGAGTTTATTTGAGATGTGTGTCTAAGGAGGAAACTTCTCAAATCATGAGTACTTTCCATGAAAATATTGGTAGTGGACATTCATTAAGAAAAAAACAACCCAAAAAATACTCAAGGCTAGTTACTATTATCCCACCATTTTCAAGGATGATCACAAGAACGTAAGGAAATGTCATTCTTTTCAAATCTTTAGCACCACAGAACCAAAGGTAGTCATGCCTTTATAACTAGTGATGGTTGACAAACTCTTTGCATAATAGGGGTTAGATCTCATAGGAGTGATTAACACTAAATATTTTTAAGGCCAAAAATATGTCCTAACTACTACAGACTATTGCATAAGGTAGACTGAAGCTGTAGACACCAAAAACTATAGGATAGACAAAGTGACCAACTTCCTAGAGGAAAACATTTGTACTAGATTTGGAACCCTAGTCTCCTTGGTGTGTGAGAATGGATATGTATTTGTGTCCATAGAGATGATTAAATGGGCTTATGACAATGAAATTTCTCTAAAGTTTTCTTCCAACCATTACCCCCAAGGAAATGGTGTCTCTAAATCTACCAACAAGAACCTAATCAAGGCAATCAAAAAATCCATTGAAGACAAACCTAGGTCTTAGCACAAGCTCCTCAAATATGCTCTATGGGAAGATATGATCATAATTAAGCAAGCCTTAAAGGCATCACCATTCCTATTGGTTTATGGCTAGGAACCTATCTTTCCTATTACCCTCAAGTTTCCCACATTCATTTTTATGTAAGAATACATGGAGGAAAGTCAAGAGTTTGCAAACTCCAGGTTATTATATATCATTCAGATGGAAGATGCAAGGGAGAAATCCTTTTCTAACTTTAAAAAGCATCGAAACATAGTCAAAAGGTGGTTGATAAAAGGTAAAAAGTAAAGGTATATAGATAGGGAGACCTAGCCCTCATTTGGGACAAGGCAGTTGAACCCAAAGGCAAACATGGCAAATTCACACCTATGTGGATTGGCTCATATTAAATTTTTGACACACTTGGCAATAATAATTTCAAACTAAAAGACCTTTAAGGAGAATAATTTACCTTACCCACCAATGGGAAGTACCTCAAACACTATTTTTATGTTTCTCCCCTTAGGGTCCTCATGGAATAAAATATGTAAGACTGGTTAAGGTTAGAGTAGGTAGGCTAATTAGTTTATTTCTTTTAGTTCTATTTGTACATGTTTATTTATTTTTTGTTGTCCTTCCTTTCCATATTCTTGGTTTGTTTATAATATTTTTTTTCTTTTGTTGTGATTTTTTTGTTTGATTTTGCCTTGTTCCTTAGCTCTAATAGGTCCTTTTAGATAGTCTGGTGCTCAAAATATCTTGTCTCCTTGAAATTATCAAAATTCAATGATAGGGTATAAACCCCATGCATATGATGACCACAAACCTAAAATATGAGCTTGGTGCTATAACACAGGGAAAATGGCAAGGATTAATGAAGAGATCCCTTATTCTATTCAGACCCAAACATTATGTATATTTGAATATGGATTTTAAGAAGAGTTGCACTTCTAAAATTGAGTTTAACCTGTTTAGATAAAATCATGTTTTCACTTAACAAGACATCCTTTCCTAGGATAATGGTTAAATCCATAGGTGATTTTATGAAATCAAACACTTGATTTACATCCTTAAACCTAGCTACCTTGGTTCCCAACCTTGATGGAAGAATTAAATATATGTTAAAAGATATAAAAAATAAGAATTTAGTACAAAATTTGAAGCTTTTCAAGCATAGGTGATTCAAGTAATCTCTATCGAGGCTATAGATGCCTAGTTGGTAGTTGAGAAAGGCCTCAAATAGAGCCAAAGGAATATATGTTATGGATATGGACACCTAGCTAGGAGTAGATAAATACCCAATCCTCCCTAAACTGAAAGAACAAACCCCCCATGAATGCCTAAAGAAGCTGCTAACCAGTGTAAATGATTAAAGACATGAAACCTGGAAGTTGCTCCCTGAATCCCATGGAAAATAGTAAGTCAAATAAAAATACACACATATATCATGACTATATCCTAGTAATTTAAGCTCAATATTGTAGGTATAGATCTTATTTCAAATATAGATAGAAATTAAGTGATGACATGGATCCAGTAGGATAAAGGACCTAGTTATTAACCTAAACTAGAATCCCTAGGTTCTAACTTTTGGCTATGTTCCCCCTATGAGTCACCATTTTTTGGGGCCAACATACCCCTAATTTTGGAAATTAGGGCCCTTGAGATGTTTTGAACCTTGTTACTATCAATTTTTCTATGCTCCTAAGTTTCATTAGAATTTAAAGATCATCCATTTGGTAAAATGGTATTTTGTTTAAACCTTAGTATGCCTAATACTTATAACATTTTACCCTATATTGTGAGAAGTGAAAGATTCATCAAACATTAGTTTTTACCAAGCAAAGGATCCACCAGAGTTCTAATAAAATTTGGTTTTCTAAGTTTTAACCTTGGGCCCTCTTCAACAAAACCCTAAATTTGAAACCCTCAAATTTGAATTCAAATTCTAATGGGAGTTATTTGGTGGGAATTTTTAAAATACAAAAACTTAAGCCAGATTTTATATTAAGGCTTGGTCATGTTTATTAGCACAACCAAAGCTTAACATGAAATTAAAATTAAGTCCTTGTGTTTTCCTTTTTGAAACATCCTTGTCTAATCTTAAGCACCCCATGAAATACATTTTGTAGGGTCCCCTTTTATTTCTTAGCCAACCCCCTTTTGAATAAAGGCTTAATATAAGTCTTAATAATAAGACCCCATTTGTATTTAAATGTGAGTGGGGACTTATAATTAAAATTTAACCTAGGTATTTATTAACTTTGGGTCTTAACTTAAACCTCTTGTATCTTTCAAGATCCAACAATCATCACTTCATCACAAGATCTAATATAATGGTGTGAGGAGAACCTAGATATAAAAATTGTCACTTTGTCATGGGATTTGATCGAATGGTGTGAGGTGAGGATTTAAAGGTAAAAAATCCACAAATATTCCAAGTGGTGACCTCTTACATTGAAATACATTAGAAAATGTCATACTTATTAAAAACAACTAATCATGTGCAATGCCTTAGATTTTGATCCAATTACCATCGCTTATATTGATCTAATGAAGTGAAGTGAACCCCAAGTCCTAGGAAACCTTGTAAGGATTCCATGCAACACTCTTATGTTTGACTAAAAGAAATTCACAGACTAAAATTTCACACTCTCACTAACATCATTTGATGACAGTGGGGACATCTAGGATGGTGGTGAGACTATCAAACTTAATCTAGTCTAATATTTTCACCTAGATAAAGGGGGCATGTTTCGAGTATTGTAAGGGGTTATACATATAAATTTTGGATAAAATTAAGGTTATACATTTTATCTTAAGCCTTTATTGGACCTTTGAGACTGACTTAAACTTTGTGCATCTTGCAGGATCTAATAACCCTTGCTTAGTCATACCAATTTGATCTAGTAGTGCGAGATATTTTAATGGAACTTGGGAGGCCTGAGAACTTGACATGTGGAAAAATACTAGAGGTTAGATATCAACATCATGAAAATATGATAAGTGGCATAATTATAGGACTTAATTCTCATAACAACTAATAAGATAAAAGGCCTAGGATTTAGATCGATGGTTCATGTTGAGTCTTTGGATCTTGATCCAATGGTGCATTAAAAAAGGTATAATTCAAAGGCTAATAGATAGTTATCCTTTGAACAAATATAAAAAATACCATAAAATGATGCCAAATGGATGCCACATAGGATCCACATAAGCAAATGATGATAAAACTTAGATTTTTTCCATTTAGAAAAGTAAAGGTATAAATACATAAGTCTTAATTAGATCAAAGGCACAAATGAACCCAGGTCCAAATCACCTCCACCATTAAAGATATCAAACAACCTAAAAATTTGCATAAAATAGGAATATTGTAAATGGTTGAACCATAGGTGAACTTACAAATAAATTCTACAGGTGAGAAGGATAATCCAGAGACTTTTGAAAATTTGGTGTTCACCATTTTTTTGAAAGATGGAAGAGTAATGGTACCAAGCAGATAATAATGCAAGGAAAAAATGAAGCTTTAATTGTCCATAGACCACCTGGGTAGGGTTTTCAAAGACATAGAGTTGGACACTATGGCATTAAATAATGGATGCAAGAATTGGTCTAAGATATTCTTTGCCATAGAAGAGATGAAACCCATAACTCAGAATGAGAGGATAATTTAGGTAGTCAACACCAAGTACAAGGACTTGGTCACTATGTAATTGGCTAGCCTTCACCACATAATGGCTAAACCTAAGGTACTTCATTGTATCAATGTTAGTTCTCTAATTTTTATCGATTGTAGAATATATGAGGATTATATTATAAAATATGGAACATCTAGTAAAATTTCATACATTACCCCTCTATCCTTTTAGGCTTACTCTAAGTTCCCATAGTCCCATGTGGATTTTCCAACAATTAAGGATTAGACCACTAAGAATGACCTGGACACCATCCTTAGACCTTGGCTCAATTAGGTAAATTATGGTTTTAGAGATTTTTAAGGTAGAATTCCAATTTCCCAATTTAGAGAGGGGATTAGGGTTTTCATGACCTTACTAAATAGGATTTATGGGGATGCCACAACTACTTATGTTAATCCCACCTAGGTTTCCTATGTATACTTCCTACTTTAACAATAACTTACCCCTCCCATTAGGGATATGATAAGTATCCACTTGGTTTGTCAGTTTGTATCCATCAAGAAGAAGACCAACAAGTAATTCTTCATGATTTCTTACCTAATTGATGCCTTGCTAAACTCAGCCAAGTACCCTCACATAAAAAATTGGTCTCCTAATAGTAGAATTAGTATTTTTCATCACTATTCTAAGATTCACATTTTAAAATATAGAAACTACATGTAATTAATTTATGATGTCACTTACCCCTCTTTGGTTGAGGCTATCACTAGCTCTCCCATGCCTAGGATGCACCCCCTAATCAAAAGTTATGTGGAAATGATGAGAGATGTATGGTATTATCTATATTGCACAATGATAAGGATTGAGGGAACTATGTCCTCACCCTTTAGATTACATGTTTATGTCTTAAGTATGCTGGATGAGCTAGAGATCACATTTTAACTCCTCAATAGGATTGATAAAGTATGCAAGGAAAAGAAAAAAGGCCTCCTCTAACCATTTCCTTTGATAATTGGAAAGACCACGTTACAAGATTGGAAGCAAGTGGATGTCATGTCTAGACAGAGAGAAATTTTTATCTTCCATGTGGATGAATTGAGAATGTGGGACCCTAAAGGGGTAGTGAAGAATCATATACAAGATAATAAAATGCTCAAACAGGTATATGATCATCATCCTAGGGGTTTTGACCACATTTATACCAAGGCAAGTAGTTTTGAAGAGGGGCTGGCAAGGTTGAAAGAGTACAATGCCAAGATAGAGTATAAATTAACACATCAGTAGAAGCCAATTGAGGACATTTGTGAAATACATCCACTCCAGTACCATTTACTACTTTCCACCTCTAGAACACCGCACATACCCCCTTAGACAAAATTGCCTCAAACACAAGACCCTAGTAAAAAACAACTAGAAGAGAGGCCAGGTGAAGCAACATCATATTTAGACCCTCCACAAGAACCACCACATCTAGATTACCATGTGGACATTGTGTATCTTGATCCATATAAGATAGTTGAGGAGGTTTTCTAGGATCTTGAGGAAGCTTATGGCTCAAATAAGGGGGAAACAGATGAAGACCCTGACACCCAAGTAGGTCAAGTTGTAAAGACTCTTGGATAATTGGAAGGGACTAAAAAAGATAAGGGAAAGGAACATCAGTTAGACCTAGCCCCAACTACAATTCAAAATAAGAGGAAGACTGAGTTGGCCTTTGTCCCTACTAGTTCTAAAAGGCCAAAGCTCTCATTTGTACACCCAGCCTAGGAGATAAACTTGTTTAGTGATGATTTCCCCATTCATGGGCCAGTCATTCTAGATTGGTTCATTTATGGGAAGTTAAAAAACATTCCTACCATGGACCATTCATGGGTATTAACATAAAATATCAACATTAATGTGTAAGAGGACCTCCAACCATGGATTTTTGAGATGATGAAAGAGCAAGAAGAATGGTGGAGGCAAGAGGGGCTGGTGGTAAGAGAATGGATATTCTAGGAGAATCCAATGACACCAAATTTGAAATTATAGAAACTACCTAGTTGAATAAGCTTACCACTATATTATACTTCAATCCATATATCACAGAGCTAGAGAAGATCACCACAAGGAAAGTTGTGGTGGGTACATAAGAGTTCACCTTTCAAAATATGAAACCTTTCATAGGGCTAACTCCAATGGGAGGATAGGAATTAGGAGAGCATTCCATCCATCAAGAGGATGTGGATATCCTAGTTGGCACCAAGTTAGCACATGTAATGGTAGGAATTAGGGGATTAAAGTAGTAGATTACCAACTTGAGGAAGGAGAAGTAGGACCTTAAATACCAAGCCATCTTTTTTGTACCTAATGAACTAATTAACATGTTAAATGGATCATTTTTTGATATGTTTGAGGACTTGAAGGATATGAATCTTAGATAGAGTGCCTTAATGTAACAAGCTCAAATAGCCAAAGCCTTGGTCATTTAATGGTGAAATTTTGAAGAACAAATTGTTAAGCTCATCAATGTGTAGGCAAGGAGATAAATGAGTACAATCTCAAGTATTGTTATTGATTAGGTGCATGATTTGAGAACATGGCATAAAAATTTTAGTGAGCTTATAATATAAGATGAAACTTTGATAAGCAAGATTGAGAAACTCCTAGAAACTATGCTGATAGATCCTTTACAACTCACTGTTATGGGGTTGATTGATGATGAGGAGTTTAAGGAAAGAGATACTACCATAATCTAAGAGATAAAAGGGAAAATCCAAGGCCAATATAGTAGTGAGAACCATAGAAACATGGATATTATGATCAATTTAGGAGAACAAGTAGTAGAGGCTTGGACCATCAAGGAGGCCATGTTGAGAAATGAAAAGGAGTTAAACAAACTGATAGACTAAGAAGATGGATATTTGATGAAGCCTATAGTAGATCTAGAGCTAATCAACAAACAACATACTAAGGCTAAGAACATCCTACAACAAAGATAGCCAAGAGGACCACTAGAAACTCAATAAAAGATTATATTCATTATAATTTTACATAAATTTTTTAAAATGGAATATTCTATTGTATAACTATATGCTATTTTGTTAGCATATAGAGTTTTAGGTCAGTCCAATTTATAAGAGTCATTTGTATGATATAATTGTCATACAAAGACAACTATACTTATTGTACACATATGTATCTTGAAACTAACTTGTACACTATCTATGCTTTCTATAAATAGGTAGTGTTACCATTTTGTAAAAGAGAGATTTTTGAGCAAAAATTATATACTTAGAAAAATTAACATAGCTAATAAATTCTATACAGTTTGTCTATCTGGTTGTGTTAAGGGTTACTATCTTTTCTCCCAATTTCTTAAATATATCTCAAATTTGAGTAGTTTCCTTAATTTTGAATTGTATTCTTGTTATTGGGTTGCTAATATGTGTTATGCTAGATTAGTTGAAAATATCTTAAGTTGATTCACTTTAATTTATTCTACATTAAAGATGTGCATTGTCTATCTAGGTGTAGTAGAAAAACATTAAAGGATACTTATTTCTTACTTGTGTCTTCAACTTATCCTTAGAATTATGCCTGGTTGTATTGAAAATTGAGCATTAGCTATTTTGTATTACATACAGGTTTTAATGCATGTTCAATCAACTAAAAAATTTTCATAATGTTTGAGATAAAGATTAAAAATCACATTCACTTCCTTTCTACCTTACCCTTCCTTTTACCCCCTTTTTAAAATAACTCACTATAGGTTATATCTCATTATGAAATATTCACTTAGATTAGTGTAGTTTGGAGCCTTGATCGAGATTCACTAGAATTCACAAAGGCTTGGATTAAGGTAGCTCCCAACCACAAAATCATATAAATATTTTGGAACAATCTACCTTGCTTTGATGTTATTTCACCACAAGCATCATAATTGCCAAATACCTACAACTCATGTTTTGAATTCTTAGAATTCTAAAATGAGAAGTGTTCTTTAAACATTGAGATCACCTATGATACACTTAGAGGCATCAATACCACTCCATCTCAACATATGATAAAACATTACCAAAATCCACCTACATTTTGGCCTTGGTATCAAGGCCAATCATGGTATCTACTAGCCCACTATTGACAATCACAACAAAGGCTAGGTTTCATCAATCCATGATAGGTTTGTTGGTATAAAAATGTCCAATAACCCAACCCAACGTTTAGGATGGGAGAGCATTATTAAATTATTTTCTTGGTATCTGAATCTACTACCTCAGTTGTGCAGCTAATAGTTATGGTTTAATCTTGATTAATACACTCAACCTTCAAGTTGAAAATTTTATTGCTCACTTTGAACATAACATTATCATACCTAATTTGTAATAAATAAATGATAACACACCCCATTATATTCATAAAATTTCATAACCATTCAAATATTGTAAACCACACCTAGCACCCATAATAAAAAAAACCTTTGAGGATGTCCTCGCAACAACATTCCATCATCAATAATGAACCAATCCTTATTTTGCCTAATTCATAAGTAGTCTGTATCATAAAAATTCATGAGTAACTTATGTAAAATTGATTTTTAAATATAAAATTTGAATTTTTGTGTTTATAATGTTTATAGGTTTTTGGGTTGTTATGGGGAATATGGTTGATATTATTGGTTAGAGTAATCTACATGTTGAGTCATCATAAAAATAAAAAAAATTGATCATGTTAAAATTTTGAGAGAGGTTTTTATACATAATAATATGTTGTAAAAAAACCCTCTTTTAGTTTTCTAACAAATGTCAAAATTTGTCAAATATCTGACTTTAATACTACCGGTTAAGGAGTGGAAATCAAAGAAGAGTATTCAAAATGTTTAGAGAGGTTTTTTTTTTACATTGGTATGATGAAAATACACCTCTTTCAAAAAAAGTTCCAACAATAAAATTTTGTTAGATATCAAGTTTTCATTTATCTTGTAGCAACTAGAAAGGGTATGTTTTAGCAACTATAAAAGTGAAAAATATCTCAAATTCTTAGAATAAAATTCTAAGAGAGGTTTTAGTTTTTGTTTAAAGCTTAATTAAAAACCTCTTTAAATTTTTATATATCTCTAAGCATTTATGAGATATTTGGTTTTCTATTTTTACCCAAAAAATCTTTTATTTTTAAGATATACAACACATTTTCCTATTATTTACTAAAAGATAAGAGCATCATATATAGACGCATTCATCCTCACATATGTACAATATATATACATGGTAACATAAATCCATATATAATATTATCTTAACACATTATCCTTTTAGATAAACATCCCAACTATATGATTCTTGGATCCTATTGGGGATTCTATTTTATTTCCAATAAATTTCACGCATTCATTTTGGGAATATTAAAAAAAAAACAAATAATTATTATCAACATTCAATTGAAATATCAATAAATTTTGAGTTCACAACACCTGATATACTTCATAGTTATTTCCATGAGGTTGATATAACTAAAATTCTTCACACCTTAACCGTACAACTAATTTTATACATTTCATTGATCATATTTGAGCTTAATGATAAATTTAAATATTTATTTTATGTAGAACATTCCAGGATATTTTACAGGTCTTGTAGGGTACTTTTATGATAGCTAAAGATTGATTCATTCACACAAACCCATCAAGAGTTTTGATGCATGCCATACATAATATCAAACCAATGTTTTGACATATGTGATCAACTATTTAGTAACTTTCATTGTATTTCATATGATTATATAGACTAATGATCATTTTTTACACTTGTATATTTTGTGTTGTATGCATTATAATATTCTATTTAAATCATCAACTAAAATCCTAATGGTTCTATTATTCCATAGTATTTATTATCTCAAGAATTAAATATAACCACCCTATAAAGAACATGAATTTCATTTCTATTTTTTATAAGATAACATTTATTGCACAAGTCTACAAGTACATAATGATTCTTTATATGATTTTAGATTTATCATAACTTAATTATAAGAATATGTATGAAACATATCAAAGCACACTCATCATTGTAATACATGATAAAATATGGGGAAATACACTCTTTTTTATGCATATTTCAAGTGTCTTCCTATCAGTTAAAGTCCACCTAAAAATGACTATGATAGCCTGATGGGTACACACAACTAGGAGATTTATATTAAAATATTGGACATTATTTCATAGAACAAGATGACCAATCTACACTTTCAAGAGTTGTTTCAAGAGGTAAATAAATAATTGGAAAATAGAGTACATAATTCATGTATCATTAATTTTATCAAGATTTTTTCCTCATTATAAAACATCACTTCTCATTACATCAATTATATGGAGATAATTGGGTTGATTTAGATGCTATGGTACAACATCTTGCTAACCACTCCACAATTTTATCATTTATATAAAATTATAAAAAGTAAAATATAAATAAAAAATCCCAATAAAATTTAAAAATATCAACAATGAAAACCCTTATGCATTGTTAATAGTTTTGGGTTAGAAAACCAACTTATTGGCTGCCAAAAATTAAATAAAATGAGCATAATAGGAAAAATATCTTGTTGGCCACTTAAGAGTTAAAATAAAATTTAAAAGAAAAAAAACTTGGAGTAATAGTCTGTTATGTTCATTTTTACATCCATTTCTTTTCATTGTTTGCTTACACATGTAGCCTATATTTGTGTTTACATCTTTATTACATAGGTTTTAAGGCTAAGTGCTCATATGAAAAACATTCTTGCTGAAAATGATACATGATTATCATCTTTTTGGGTAGTAGTATGAGCCACATATACATTTTTCATGTTTCTTATTGCTTACTTACCTTATTATAGATTGATAACATTTATTCTCAAGTTGTATATCGATGTTTTATTTTTGTATATGTGGTCTTGCATTAGTTTTCCCTCACAGCTAAAAGTTCTTAATTTTCACCTATAGTTCTTACTACCTAGATATTTTCCATGGACCACTCCTATAATTGATCATGAAACCTCTACCACTAGTTTTTTACCAGTTCTAGATGCTTTGCATTATTCACTTTGCATATATGTTTGCTTTTTATCTCCCAACATCATGCAGACTGATTTAGTATTCCTAGTCATTCACAAGATATTTTTATATCTCATGGGGATATTTGGATTTCATGTTCATCTAAATGAGCATCCATTCTACTATTAGACTTCACAAGTTCCATTTCTTTTGATGGTCATTTTTGTATCTTTCAACCTTCCTACATATCATTTATATCATTTTGGATTGTTGATATCTACACTTGCTCACATTAATTGGAGGACATCTTACTATTCCATCACCACATTTATTACATTTCTTGGCCATAGACTTTTGGTTTTATTAGGCAAACCCTTGTAAACTCAATTTACTACATCATTTTAACTTATTGATTGTTGAATTTATAGCTTCAACTACATTTCTTGGTAGATTACATGCTCTACTACACTTGTTATATGAATCTTCTACATCATCTAATATGATTGGTAAACCATTATAAGTTCAAGTTATTATGATTTCTCTCTAGATTACTCATTTATTTACCTACTAGAAATATTTTATGCATTCATCTAATTTTTGTGCTATTTATACCACACCTCACACTGATATTCCCTAAATAACCAATCTTCATACATGACATATTACATATTCCACTTCATTCCTCTATGTCATGATATCATATTACTCACCATCCCATCACCCACTTTTTCCTTTGCCTGAACCACATAATTTACATATTACCCTCTTACATACTTAGTTTGGGGGAAGGTTATTCCACTTGAGGACAAGTATCTACCTTGATTTGGGGGGAGAATGGTTCATATATTTGTATTTATGTCCCTATGATTATATGGAATCAAACATAAAGTTGGAGGGTGTGAGTATAGGTTTTAATACTGGTCATTCCTATTTTTGGGAGGTTTAACAATTATGAAGTATGGCATAAAAAAACATAAAAAAGGAAAAAATAAAAGTAAAATACTACCTACTTTAATTCCCACAAGTTTTGTATCATATTAGACCAAGAATGTTTAGAAAAATATTTTTTTTTCAATGACATATGTTCCCAATGATTTCAGGTTGCTATGAGGACAAACAAACCCAGTCACCCAACTAAGTCACTATAATTTATAGGCCAAGGAGAGGAAAGACACATGAGTGGTTTTTATATATCATATTATGGATAATTAAAGTTTTGTGATTTAAGTAATTATACTTACTACATGCATTCCTACTCATAGCTTATCCTATTAAATTCCACAAGGGATGTGTAATTTATTAAATGTGGGGGTGTAATAAGTCCAATAAAAGTACCTCATCTTACTATATATTCAACCTTCACCCACTATATAATCCACCATTTCATGTACCCATAATATAATTATATCCATAATTATATATATTACTACAAGATATGTTTATGATGCATATAATCATTGCTATGGTTTAAAGAATGATTATTTATAGATAAAATTGTAAGATTTATTGTTATATAGATTTGGTTTACTAATGGAGAAGGAAAAATATATATTATCATATTTATCACAAGATATGATAACTTATATCAATTTAGGTGGTGGAAGCTCATAGCATCTATCTAGATTTCTTGTAGTAATTTAGGTTGTAACAACCAATAGTATCTACCTAGATTTCTTGTAACATATGTATAACACAACCTTAAAAAACTATGACAACTTATCTATGGTTGAATATTATTTCCATCATTCTATTAGCAATAATAGTTCCATGATTATAGGTAGGAGTGATTATCTCAATTGAATCCTTCTCTCCTCATTGCATGAATTATTATTCACATGTGTTATTTTTTCTTATGCATATTAGTACTGTTACATATTGTTATTAGGTGAAAACATATATTTATGGTTGTAATCTATTAGATTGGTCATCCTCCAAATAAGGACCTATTTATCCTATATAAAAGGAAAAGTTTAGGTTGCACATAATAATCAAGAGTTAATCAAGTAATTAATCATAGTTTTAGAGTTATAATTTTTTAATTATACTATGAGAAAAATTGTTATGTTTATGGAATAAATTAAACTTGCATTAATTTACCTATTTTAAGGAGAGGAATCTATATGCAATCCAAATGACGTAGGGCCCACTCAAATGGTTTGGTAGACTGATTCCTTGTCTATTAGATTAGTATTATTCATGTATGGTTTGCATGTATATATATTTTATCTTATGGTTCATAATTATAATATGCGAGATTAAATTTATGTATGGTTTTAATATAAGCATATTTCATTCTATGAATTTAAATGATTGAGTTCAAAAATCTTATAAAACAATTATGATTTAATTCTAGAATAGATTAGATTTTGTTTATCATTTAATTTCATGTAATTTACTCTATGCAAATGTGTTTCTATTTAGACAATAATTAGGACCCAAAATTTAGATGATATTAGTGCCACACATACAGTGCCAACACATTGTCAAGCTAAATATACTCAAGGTTGATAACTGGTAAAGGTAGTGGAGTTTATAATCCAAGTGGTTGCTTCACACTATTCAATATAAGATAAGGTTGCATGAACAACATCAGGTTTAATTGGTGGTTAAAATTATTCTCATCATGACCTTGGTGTGACCATAGTGAAATGGAATATGGGAGAGGATGAAAATGAACATTGAATGATTTAATTACCTCAAATTGTAAAAAAAATGTAATGTAAACATGGTATAATGATGATTACGAATGATCATCATAAGAAATAGTTTAAGTGAGGGGAGACATGCAAAATATATTTGTTGAAGTTGCTACTAAAATAATAGTATGACTGATTTTAAGAGGAAGTCCCAAATCTCAACCACTATCTTATTTTTTAGAAAATAAACTTAGCTAAGATTACAAACAAAAGTAATTTTATAAAATAAATATTTTAAGGCCTAGTACTATATGAGGTCTTATAGTGAAAATCACAAAAGGGAAACCAAATAGGTGTAAAAAGGAAGTAAACGATGTGATTTTATGAGGAAGGTATCATCCTATCCAAGGTCTTACACTAAAAATAACAAAAGGAAAATTGAAGAGGTGTAAAAACTAATTAGTTTTATAAATCAAGAAATTAATTACTCAGAATAAACTTGAAGGATGAATAATGAAATGAAATAAAAACAAAAGGATAGTCATGAGGATGGTTGAGTCTTATTTATGATCTTATTATGCAACTCATGAATTAATATATGAAGGAATGTAAATATACCAAATGACTAACTATAGTAGCTAAGGCTACTAAAATTTATGCAATGTTATACTTTGAGAAGTTTTGAAAAAACTACAAGTGTTAGCCCCATAGTATATAGAAATATATGTAGAATAATGATAGTATCAGAAATGATAATTTAAGTAAAATAATTATTTAAAAATTGAGCATTGGTAGGGTTTTTGAAAATATGTCCAACATTACTTTGTAATCTATAAGTATTATGACTAAGAGTGTCTTTGACTAGATAAGAACCACACAATTTTTTAGTATATTTGCCTTCTTTATCATGGTTATAATCTAATTTAAGGACTACATCACCAATATTAAAGGCACAAACTTTGACCTTTTTCTATGTTGTTTGTAAATTTAGGCTTTATATTGTTTTTTATGTTGTAGAGCACCCATACGACACTCATGTATAAGGTGTAAATCATGTATACAATCCTCAAAAATTTATTCATTAGGAATAATGATATAAAGAGAGATTTTAATGATGGCAACTCAACTTTTAGAGGTAATATAGATTCAGATCCATACACTAATGAAAATGTTGTCCCCACAATAGCAGTAAAGATGCTAGTGTGATAATCCCAAAGTTTAGGATACATTTTAAAGTGACAATCAAAATGAGAATCTCATATTGTCTTTTGAAAAAATTTGTTAAGAATCATATTAGTGGATATTACTTGGCCATTGCATTGAGGATGATAAGGTATTGAGAATTATAGTGTGATTTTAAATTTAACACAATTGTTTCATATCCTTATTCTTTAAATTTTATCTATGTCATAAATTATGGTATTAGGAATTCCAAAGTGGAAAATGATCTAATTAACTATAAATTTGGATATGGTGATACCTGTGACTTTAACAAGGGGTATAAATTCAACACACTTGGTGAAATATTTAATGTTCATGATGATGAAGATATGAACATATTGAAAATGAGGTAATTTAATAGTGAAATCTAATCCCCACATAAAAAAGGCCAAGGAGATTCTAATTTTTAAAACTTTAGCTAGAGGAGAGTGATTAAGATCATCATGCAATTGGCAGGTGATTTAACCTTTTAGGGTTTTACTATGTAAATTCCATGTTGGATTAAAGGGATGAGATGTATAAATCAATTAAATAATATGAAATAATTAAGTACTAATTTATTAAGGATTTTGACCTTATTTGAATTTTTAAAAATAGTAATAAATATGATTACATATAGACTTATTTGGAAAGTGATTATCATGGATGATTTGGGTTCTAAAATTTGGGTTTTAAATATTCCAAGTATCATTAATAGGGTCCCAGGAGTTGTTTCTTAACTAGATAGTAGTGCCCCACCTGAATAATAATGCCATATTATTTTATTGTCCTTAAATTAGTGTTAGTATCCTCTTTGTAGGACTATTCATATTTTCAAAGAGCACATGTGCCTATGTTTTTAGGTCCTATTCCTACATGCATAAAATCTATAACTCTATCTTGTGCCTAGAAAACTTGATTTAGTGTGAAAACCCTAATTCTCCTTACTAATATGGAATAAGATAAAAAGGTGTGTTCATTATTAGGATAAGATGGAATCCTCAACACCGCACTATGAAGAGAGTTTCCTACATACCATTGTTTCAAGGAAGGATCAAGCCCAATGCAATTTTCCCACCTAGTGTTTGGTGCAAGTGTAAGTGAATAATAAAATGAGAGGGGACTTGGATGCCTTGAATGTGCATGATATTTTAAATCTTTCAAATATAGATCAGGGTTATTGTAGATGGTAGCATGTAGAAATAGGGAAGAATAGGGATCAAAAACCTTAATTTTGCTCAACTTGTAATTTATTTGAATAGGCTTTTACTTTTATTTTACATCTAGTGAATAGAGGTCAAATGGATTTATATTTATATAAATCTATAGTTTATGTAGATAAGAAAATTTACTTAGGTTGACCTTAGGAGGGACACATGTTTGGAAAAGTATCCATTCAAGAGAGTGTTTCTATTCAAATTTTGCTTTCAATTTCAAGGAAGAATTAAGAAACTTAAGAAAGAATGGTCAAGGCTTGATGTGTACCTAGATATAGTCTGCGCACCGTAATCCAGACGCTGTGAGTACTCCTCTTTGGCTGTGGAGGAATGACACCTGCAAAGAAAAGAAGCTTGGACAAAAGAAGGTGTTAAATGGATAGATGGTGGGTTGTCAAGTGAAAGCTTGATCCCAGAAGTATGAAAACTTCCTTAAGGGATATAAACCCACTAATCAATGGAAAGAAGTGTCTGATAAATAGCTAAATGATGAAGAACTGAAATGATAAAGAAATGGAATGAAAAAGGGAAGCAAAGACTTACTTAAAAGAAGCTGTCAAACTGATCACAGTCACCGGTGTCGGTTGGTCAAGGTGCCAATGTCGGTTAATCTGCCGATGTCGGTTGGGGTAGTGACCGGCGTCTTCGGGGCAATTAGCTTGGACGGGGTCTGGGCAGGTCTGTGGTCTGTGGATAGAGTCCGGTCAGGGTTTTGGTCTATGGACAAGGCCAAGGAAGGGTCTAGGTTTGTTAACAGTCTTGAGACAAAGTTTTTGGGCTTGGTTGAATGGTCTGGGGTCTGAGTCTGAGAGTCTAGTTAAATGGACAAAATGTATGGTCTGATAGAGGATGGAAGAAATAGGGAAGTGGATAAGTCAAGATTCGGGTCTGGCTTGATTAACAGTCTGGTCTAGGGAGATATTGTTTGAAAGTAATAACTGAAAAGAGAATAAAAACATAGACAGTATACTTACCTGTGCCTTATGAAAGGTGTGCTACTGATGATTCCCATACTTGCTATTGATGTAGCCTGCGTGGAGAAGCTGTTGTTGATGGAGAACCTTGAAGCTGTTGCTGCACTTGAGGGAGAGAGTGAGAGGCTTGATTGAGAGATTTTACAGATTGACGGATGGTCGAAGACTCAAGATTGAAGGATTCGTCAGTTACTTCCAGAGATTCACTAATTTTTGATTGGGATCCTCAAAGAGTCTTAAAAATTGGTTAAGTATAACCGACGTCGGCAATTCTGCCAGCGTCGGCTGACACTTGACCGATGTCAGCAGGGTTAGAACGGGCAAAAAGAGCCACTAAGCCTATTTTTCATCCGCCAAGTGCCCTATCCATTGGAGAATGTTGAGGGTTGGGCTAAATACGCATGAGAGTTTGTTAGGCAGTTAGAGAGAAGTAGGAATAGGTCTTGGGTGAGTCATAGGATGAGAATTAGTCTAAGGCGAGGTGTCGTAGGTGAGGTGTCATGGGTGATGTGTCCAAGGAGGGGGGTTAATTCAAAATAAGTTAATTATTTTAAATTAGTAATTATTAGGAATGGGTTAGGAATGGACTAAGGGGGAAAGTGACCAAGGGTTAGACACTATTTAGGTGTCTACATTTGCCCCTTTTTGTCTTGTTGGCTACTCTAAATGAACTGCAAGACAAAAATAGGAGTCAGTTGCCCTAGGTATGGGATAAAGTTGATTTCATCTTGTTGGTTGTTCAAGTGAACTGCAAGACAAAAATAGGCGAGGGTTGGTTGTCCCGATTATGGATGAGGTATCCCCCCTCAAAGCAGGAGTCGAGAGAAGGGAACCTGGAATCGGTTGCTGATTTGATAGAGTGAATGAAAAAGGAGGAAGATAGAGTGAGAATGCTGCAAAAGTTGTGATTGCACGTACACCACTTCACGAGGATGGTCAGGTCAAATTGTCACAGGTCAAGGGTCAAGGAGTGCCAAAATTGAAATAATTGGTCCCCAACATTTAGTCATCTGCTGATTGGGTTATTCAATCTAAGCTGAAGCTCCAATGGTCATCGTGTTCTAGGTATCCCAGGCTTAGGAAGTGCTCTTGACAACATGAAAAAGTCATAAGTAGTGCAGATCAACTGGCTTGCAATCCTATACTTGTGAATGTCAAAAGTGTGTGCGCACAATTTTGCTAACCAATCATGAGGTAGCATATAGGCAAAAACAACCAAGGCAAAATCATTTTGGAAGTGGTCACAGTTAAAGGAGATGGGCATGATCTCCAATGTCTGGTGGTCGATGGATGAATACAAAAGTGATCTTAAGTGTAGCCGAGGGGGCTAAAATGACATGGTATGAAGGACTGACTGATGTTGGGAATGATTTTGGTCATTGTGAAGAGGGATGAAGTTTTAAGACCACCGACGTCGGTTATATAACTGATGTCGGTGGCTAAAAGAGGCTGACATCGGTGAAAATTGGCTGATGTCAGCGGCCTAGGGCATGATTCTGCCGACGTCGGCGGCCTGGCAAATCTGACAAAACCAGATGGCGGCCCACCAAAAGTCATTTGCAAATTTGATTGAGAGAGAAAAAAGGTGTCTAGAGTTGATTGAGTGAAAGTGACCCAGAGCTGATCGAGGAGTAGTGCGAGGTGTCAGAGAGACATTGGTGAAGAAGAGGTGAGTTGGAGAGTGATTGGAGGCTACAGAATCATTTGTGGGCCCACTGAAGTGTGCAAAGTCATCGAGATAGAAGAGATGGTAGAGGGGAGTAGAGGACCTGTGGGAGGTCCACCACCAGCAGCACCCATCGTGCCACCACACTGGAGACGTCGGGATGAGGTAGGAGGGTCTCTGAACCATATTTGAACTGATTTTCTTTTGATTTTAGTTTGTTGAATTTTTGTTGTTTGAGGTAGAAATCAAGGGGGAGGGTAGGTAGGAAAGTGGGTTGGTTGTCTAGGAGAGCTTAGAGGTCATTTTAGAGGGTTTTGGGGGGGTTTAGAGGTTAAAATGGGGAAGCCCTAATTTTTAGGGCTCACCCCATTCGGCCCTAGGGCTGAACCAGTCACCAACATTGGTAATTCTACTGGCATCAGCCGACCAGCGACCGGCATTAGTCGCTAACCTATCGACGTCGGTCACTAAGCGACCGATGTTGGTTAGGTGAGTGCCGTCGCTGGCACACTAACTAATGTCGATGGCTGCCTGGTCAAAAAAAGTGGAAAAAAAAAGGTCAAGTCGAAAGGTCGAAGCTATGCCAAAGGCTTCCCAGGTGTCGGGTTAGGCATAGATAGTCAAAATAGTTGTAAAATAGGAAGAGTAGGAACAATTTTAACATGAGATTGTCTAGATGGATGAAGGTGAGGCAGACTCTGATGCTGCGGGATCGCCTCCTGACCTTGCTAATGCAGATGCATGGAGGCGTGTCCATCGAGGAGTGGGCGCAAATGAGCGCAGTGGGGCTAGGTGGTCTGAGACACTACTATAGAGTGGCGAGGGATGTGAGCCTCATGGTAGCATTGATCGAGCAGTGGGACCATGCCACTAACACCTTCCACCTGCCTATGGGCAAGATGATAGTCACAGTCGAGGATGTGTACCAGATTTTATGGCTACCAGTACATGGAGCCGATATCTATGCATGCTCGAGAGAGGCACATGATATCCACATGGTCATGCTATTTGGGGAGCACATCATGGAGATGAGCTACCATTCATCCAATTTTGCATATGAGCCTTTGTACATGGCAGATGAGGATGCACATCGGCTGGCGATTCTGATGATGATCAGCATTACAGTGTATGCATTGCCGGATGCAGAGGGAGGCAAGCTCCCAGTGGCCATGACCAGAGTTTTGATGGACATGTTGGAGCAGCAGACAGTGTTCACTTGGGTGCTCATCTTTTTGGTCTAGGTATACAGAGAGTTATGGGGCATCAGTCGGTGACAATGGTACAGCCTGTGTGTAGGCCACCTTCTACACTGTTGGGCATACGAGCACATAGTGGTTACTCGACCTCTCGGCCTCCCAGTGGTGATTTAGGCCAGCTTTAGGGTCAGGTTCAGGCAATGGCACGAGATGATGGCATAGACACGGATGTACGGAGTGGTCAGGGATATTGATCACTACCAAGGGGTACTAGAGGCCCTGATTCCAGTAGATATCATCTGGAGACCATACTTGGTGTATCCAGCGTTCAGAGACCAGGGTGAGCAGATGGTCAGGATGCAGAGTAGGTGATGGGTTAGAGGTAGGTGAGCCGGTGAGCTCGAGAGGATTCCAGCTGAGAGAGTGAGGTGCCAATACGGGCTACTATAGGATGTACCTCTTACATTTCCACAGTACAGGCAAGATGACATAGAGGCACCGCTCCCACTGTCAGAGGAGATAGAGCATCCAAATTTTGAGGAGTTGCCTGCGACCTGGGATAGCTGACCCAGGGTATACAGAGGCCTACACGACATGGTGGGCAAGGCAGTATAGAGTTATACAAGTGGGACTCCAGCTGGATCTGCAGGTTATCACGAGGGAGTGGGATACATCCCGTGAGGAGAGGGACACCACATGGCAGGAGAGAGACATGACTTAGGCCCAAGTCTCAATTTTGCAGGGATAGCTGGTAGAGATGACAGGTCAGGTGGTAGCGCTGACAGGGCAAGTCACTCTATTATAGGGACAGCTGGCTGCATCTTAGGCACAGGTAGTGGCAGGTCAGAGTTTTGGAGGGTAGGGCCCATGGCAGTAGCCATCTCAGTAGCCAACATTTTCATAGGGGGTAGGGCTATCGGCATCAGTGCACCTAGGCCAGCCACAGCCACAGAGGTCAGGACAAGGCACAACAGCAGGGTAGATGGGTCCATCGCAGACTGTATCTCTAGTGAGATACAGTGATGCGCTAGATGAGATCACATATTATGAGAGGGCCATCAAGGGGTTCCCTCAGATACAATGATACTCAGAGATGCAAGTAGAGTAGAGGCGACAGAGGTCTATGTCGTGAGCGATGGCTTCAGGGTCTCGCAGATGGCATAGATCAGAGGGAGGAGAGGATACAGCTTCTTCTCGGCCACTGCCTCTACCACCATAGCCACAGCCTTGAGGGCAGCCCTAGAGATTGATTTTTGATGTATATATCGGCCTGCAAGCTGAAGACGAGAGATGTATGATGAGAGAGAGAGATAGACACAGGTTGTGTCTTATTGTATAAAATGATTTGTGATATATATATATATATGATGAGCATTTTTGATTTAGTGACATGTGTAATAAGAAAATGTATGGATGTGTTTTGATGTTTATGACATTTTGATGTGATGCATGTGTTGATATTATGTGTTATGCGTATGATGCTATGATGAAAATGAATGTGATGATGACAATGTTTATGAAATGGTTATATAATGATGTTGATTGATTGTGGATGATAGATTATATGACGATGACTTTAGATTAGATGATGATAGATGTGATATTTAATGTTTAACTTGTGGATTATATGACGTGAATGTTTAATGAGTTATGATGGATGAAATTTATGACTAATGACTTATGTTGTTATAATGAAAATGAGAGTATACTAATAATTATGTGAATATGTGATTGACTATGCTATGATTGACAGGTGACGAGAGAAGGAGATGGAAGAAAGTGATGAAGAAAATGGCCGAGCTAACCCCAGAAGACCCCATGTCAATTGAGTGCTGCCTACATAGCCCCTGTCGTTAGGGCCTCAGGCCGATGTAGTTCTCCCAAGAAGGGAGGAAAAAGATTGAAGTGGTTGATTATTGGTCATGATAAAGATATAGCATTTCCCATATGTCTAAGGGTACATGTTTGAAATTATAAGGAGAAGATGATGCTACAGCTTTTTTCCAAATGGTGTAAGTTGTAACATTGGTTGGGGTTTTTCATTCCTAGCAACTATCCATATTTGTGATGGATGTTTGCTAAAAATGAATTGAGGTCTATTTATGCTTCAGCAAGTATTGGTTTATGCTTAACATAAATTGTGTGGTTGATAGTTTCCATGTGTATTGGTGTCCATAGAAACTATGTAAAATGGACTAGGATGATGATGATGGCATGATGTTCTGTTGTTGGTCTGAAAAATGTTTTGGTTAAGTGTGACCAAAGTGTAGGCAGAAAGTAAAAGGCATAAGTGCCCTTTTATTGACAAGGACCAAAAAGACAACATAGACAGGGGTGGTTAGAACCAAGAGCCCCATTTATGCATTGCATCATTGACCATAGTTATGTTAGAGTGGTAATCGAATCACTTTTGACATTAAAGTGATCTCGAAGTCCCTTGAGTAGGTGATATGATAGGAGGAAAAGGGTAACCCATTTTTAGAGTATGGATAACTTTTTCCCTTTTTATAGGAGACCCTGAGACAACTATAAGTCAAGTCCATGACCCATTTTTTTTTTTTAAGAGCAGACTGATCAATGCGGGAAGTCCACAAAAAGATGTCATTTGTTTGGTGGTCATTTGTGAAGCTGATCGATGCAGGAAGCTTCTAATAAAGTGCTATTTGTAGCAAGATTTAGTCATAGCCATCCTTTGAGGGAGTGGTCTATACTTTGCTTTATAGATTAAAGGGCTTTTGAATAGCTGTCCTTCGAGGGAGTAGTCTATTAGCTACAGCAATGATAGTGCAGCTGTCCTTTAAGGGAGCAGCCTGCTTTTTGATTTGGTTTTGTGACCTTGGATATTTGGACATCTTGATTTAGTTTTAATATAATATTGAGTCATGGACAAGACTTAAAGAAGGTCAAGAGCTCCCTTTTATTAGGACGAAGCATTCGTACATCATAAAAAGGTTATAGAGGATTTTGTTAAGGGAAAAAGGGTGAAATGGATTAAGGATTAAAAGGACAAGGATTGCTCAAGGGACACTCTCAAGTTAAATGTCAAGTGGATGAATACTCAACTAACAGTAGAATGGTCGTAGGTGCAAAGCATTAAGAGGCTCAGGTTCTGGTCAGCCTTCAAGAGAAGATAGACGATAAGTCTCTGATCCATACTTGTGTGTTATGATATTAGGTCTGAGCCAATTAGGAGCAAATTTGCCTCATTTACTTCATTCCATATTGGTCACATGTTGGTTCTCTTTGAGGACAAGGTCTCCGATATTAAAATCTCGTTCTCTCAGAGTTTTATTATAGGCACATTTGATGCAATTTTGATAGACATGGAGATGATTGAGGGCAGCAAGATGACGTTCGTCAAGTAACTCAAGTTGAGCTAATCGATCTTGATGAAAGTCATCATTAGAAAAAATGTCATGGATTGAAATGCGAAGAGATGGGATTTTTACTTCGAGAGGTAAGACAGCCTCTGATCCATACACTAGAGAGAAAGGGGTAGCCCCCGTAGAGGTTCAGATGCTAGTGCGGTAGGCCCACAAAGCAAAGGGTATTTGAACGTGCCAATCCCTTCCAGTGTCGTTGACCACCTTCATGAGAATTTTAGTTAAAATTTTGTTAGAAGCCTCAGCCTGCCCATTTGCTTGTGGGTAGTAAGGCGAAGAAAAGCTAAGTTTGATGCCGAATGAATCACAGAGTTTTTAGATGGTCTTGTTTTTAAAGGACTTGCCATTGTCGGTGATGATTTTGTGAGGTACACCGAAACGACAGATGATGTGGGTGTGGATGAAGTCGACAATCTTGTCCGCTTTTGTGGAGACAAGAGGAATAGCTTCCACCCATTTAGTGAAATACTCAGTGGTAGTGATGATGGATTGATGACGAAGAGATGAATGAGGGTTAATCTCACTGATGAGATCTAAGCCCCATTGTGAAAATGGCCAGAAATCCTGAGCGACTTGTAAGGCGTGACTAGGGAGATGAAACAAGTTAGCATGCTGCTGACACTTGATGCAATGCCAAACATAATCGCTACAGTCTTGATGAAGAGTGGGCCAATAATAACCCAGGTGAAGGATGCGCTTGGCAACCGAGTTACCACTAAAGTGTCCTCCATAAATCCCGTCATGGGCTTGTTTAATAGCATGAGAAGCTTTAGTGGAGTTTAAATAGTGAAGAAGAAGGCCGTCAAAACCTCTTTTATAGAGAAGGCCCCCTAGCATGGTATAGCAAGTGGTGCGCTTGATGAAAGCCCACCGTGCATTGCTAGAGAGGTTGGGAGGAATGATAAAATGAGCCAAGTAGTCCTTAAGTTGTTTATACCATACATCTTGTGAACTAGAGTCTATTGTGTGGATGAGATTGATGTCAGTGGAAATGTATGAAGGCAATGGTGCATGATGTACCATGACATAAATTCTTGATGAGGATGATGATGAAGAAGGAATATGCGAGGCAAGGGAAGCCATGGTGTCAGCAAACTTATTCGTCGATCAAGGAACAGTCTACAATAAATGATGGTTGAAAGATGCTAGAAGAGTGTCAACATGGTGCTTGTACCTTTGTAAAATTTCATTTTTACAAAGATATGAACCATTGATTTGATTGATGACAAGTTGTGAGTCATCGAAAATGCTGATGGACTTGATGTTTAAAGAAAGAGCAGTTTGAAGTCCCAAAATTAAGGCTTCGTATTCGGCCATATTATTGGTACATTCAAAGTCGAGTTTGAAAGACAGTGGCATGGGTTCACCTTCATAGGGAGTGAGGATGACCCCCGCACCCCCATCGAGTTGACATTTAGAGCCATCGAAGAACATCGTCATTTGGTAGAATGTGTCATCAGTTGAGAGAGTGGTGATAGATTCATCATGAAACTCACACTGAGAAGGTTGATTGTCAGGAAGAGGGGTGTTTGCTAGTTGGTCAGCGATTGTTTTCCCTTTGATAGATTTTTTTTGGATAAATTCTAAGTCAAATTCAGCAAGAAGCATGAGCTAACGAGCCATACGCTGGTTTTGATATGGTTTGGAATGCATGTATTTGAGGGGATCAGTGTGGGTGACGACAAAGGTTTTGTGATTGAGAAGATAGTGACGGAGCTTGGTAGTAGAAAAGACTAATGCCAAACAGAGTTTCTCGGTATGAGTATACCAAGTTTCATAGTCAACAAGTGTTCGGCTTATGTAATAAACTGCTTGCTCACGGTGTTGCTCATCTCGATGCGCGATCATGGCACCTAACGAATGATTGGTTGCTGAAATGTAGAGGTAGAAGGGTTGGTCATCTTTTGGTGGAATAAGGACAGGTGGAGAGACCAAATAGCATTTGAGGGTGTTAAAAGCCTCTTGGCAATCTTTATCCCATTTAAAGGAGACGTCCTTCTTAAGGAGGTGATGAAAGGGTTGGCAACGATCAGAAAGATGTGAAATGAAGCAACAGATGGATTGAAGCTTTCCTTGTAGACTGTGAAGTTGCTTGAGATTAGTTGGAGGTGGCATTTCGAGGATAGTGCAGATTTTGGCAGGATCTATCTCGATGCCACGAAAAGAGACAATGAATCCCAGGAGCTTTCCTAAGAGAACCCCAAAGACACATTTCTTGGGGTTAAGACAGACCTGGTACTGAAGAAGGCAAGAGAAGATGATTTTGAGGATAGTTAAATGGTCGCGATGAAGCTTAGACTTGCTAAGCAAGTCATCGACATAGTCCTCCATGATTTTATGGAAGAGATCGTGAAAGATGTAAGTCATGGCATGCTGATATGTGGCGCCTACATTTTTCAAACCAAAAGGCATGACTCGATAGCAAAAAGTTCCCCATGGTGTAATGAAGGTGGTTTTGTGTTGATCTTTCGATGCAATCAGGATTTGGTTATATCCTGAAAATCCGTCCATGAGTGATAACATCTCATGGCCAGCCGTAAGATCAACAAGTTGGTCAATGTTTGGAAGAGGAAAGTTGTCTTTAAGACAAGCTAGGTTGAGGTCATGATAGTCTGTGCAGATCTGGATCCCCCCAGTCACCTTGGTGATAGGAACAATGTTAGAGACCCACTGTGAATAATCGATGGGTTGGATGAAGGAGACTGAAAGAAGGCACTGAAGCTCTTCTTTGACAAGAAGTGCAACACGAGGATGCATTTTGTGAAGCTTTTTCCTAACAGGCTTAGCCTCTGGGTTTGTGACAATGTTATGAGTGGCAATATTAGGGTCGATGCCAGGCATGTCAGCATAGGTCCAGGGAAAGGCTTTACGATTGTCAGAGAGAAATGTGGTATAGTTGGCTTGCTCCTGAGTGTCTAAAGATTGACCAATCTTTAAGACTTGAGGAACATCAGAAGATGAAAGGTTAATGTCAATGGTTGATTCATTTAACATAACCTGTGTTTCAGAAGGGAGGGAGTGCTGAATGAAAGAATCATCAGCCCCCATATAGGTAAGAATGGCGTCATCGTCTATGCAGTGGACTGTGTTGATGGTTGCCGATTCATCGTCTATCATGCCAGGATAAATGAGAGGGAGAGACTTGGGAACCCTGTTGAGCTGATAGGTTAGAGGTTCCAAGCAGATGGTGTTTATGCAAAAAAAATTAGGAGGGATGGAAACCACCGACTCCGTAGGTGAGGATGGAAGAATAGGCGAGTCTAGAAGAAATTAGTCGATGGTTAGTTTGGGGGAAAGGTTTGTGGAAGTCTCAGTGGGTTCTTGGAAACCCAGTCCATACCGTTTCTTGGCATTATCGTCATTGGGTGTTTCGATATGCTGATGGGAGCCTTGTTCGTAACGTCCAAAGCCAAAACCCTTCCATGCACACCTATAAAGGTAGGTATGTGCAAAGGTGGGGTTGCTAAGAAAGGAGAAATTGGATGTAAATATTTGAGGTGAGGAGGAAGGATTTGATTCAGTAGGAGCTTGATCTAGCCCCCCATAGATGAGATTGGTTTGAAGGCTATGAGGACCATAAAGAATGACCATTCCGATCCAATAGTCATAGTTTGGGTTTTGATGAAGCTATCCATATTCTTGAGGAGTCTGGAACATGTCTAGGGTAAGTAGGTGATATTCCCCCAGTAAAAGTCTTTGGAAGATGTCATCCATGGGGTCCTTGGTTGTTAATTGAGAAGATGATGTGGTGGCAACCGCTGTTTGTGTACTAGTTGACACTTTTATGGATGGAGACGATGTTTGGCTTGATGCGTTGAGCAGGATAAGAACATCGTTTGGGCTATAGGTCATGTTACAAGTCTTAAAAGGGGATGGGTCAGCGGGAATAACATGGACTTGTTTGTCGTGTTCAAATTTGACACAACGGTGAAGTGTTGAAGGGACACAAGCCATGGCATGGATCTAGGGTCGCCCTAAGAGCATGTTATATTGGAATTCTCCCTCAATGATGTAGAAGAGCTCTGGGATTGTGCGTGGACCAATGCGGATATGGAGGACAATAGTGCCATTAGTGTTAGCGGTGGTGTCATTAAAGGATCTAAGGATTGCGTCAATTTTTGATACACAATTCTTGGAAAGGGCCAATTGATCAAAGGCATGAGAGGAAATGATATTAATGCTAGCGCCCCCATCAATCATAACTCATTTAATATGGGTTTGATCAATGTAGGCTGTGATGAAAAGGGCAGCATCCTGATCTTCCATGGTAGAGGTAGGAATCTTAGAATCACTGAAAGTAATGGAGGCGACGGGGGATAAAGAATGGACTAAGGTAGCTAGTGGTTGAGGGTCTTCAGGTTGGACTTCCGCTACTTATAGGGCTTTGATTAGAGCCTGACGATGTTGGGGGGAGCTTTGGATAAGGTCATATAGGGTCATCTTCATAGGCGTTTGGTGAAGTTGTTTTATCATAGATTCTTTGATTGCCTCTAAAGAAGTGGGTTGAGACGCACCTAAGATGGAAATCTTGGGTTTTGGTGGTTGAGGTGCCTGGACAAAAGGATAAGTCCAAGGAATAGTGGCTTTTTCTTTCACCTTGTCTTTTTGTGACTTAGTGGTTATATGGATAGCATTGATTTCGAAGATAGTAAGTGAAGAAGGGGTTATGGTCTGTTGGTGAGATGTTGATGTGGTTAAAGAAGTTGGATGGGAAGGTGTCGAGGGTTGGTCAAGAGTGTCCTCAAGGAGAAGAATGTCTTTCTCCATATAGCAGCGAACGACTGCCTTGAGGGCACAACAGGTCTCAGTATCGTGTCCTGGCGTGTGATGGTATAAACAAATCTTCGTATCATCGAACCAAGATGGTTTTGACCCGAGGGGTTGGAATGGCTTGATGGAAGGAAGGATAATGCTAGAAGTCCGCAAAAGTTGGTGTAATATCAAAGCATATGAACCTACTAAGGGGTCCATGCTTGTTGATGCATGACGCGCTGGTGACTTTTGCTTGGGGGATGTTGAAGAAGGTTTAGGTACCATCTTTTGGTTTGATGGTGCGGTGATAGGTGAAGACGACACTTTCTTTGTGAGAGGTGCCAAAATTTTGAGAGGGGGTTGACTTGCGGTTGGCAAAGAAAGTAATGGAGGTAATTTGTGTTTGTTAAGGGTCAGAGTAGGAAGCACACTGATTAGGGTAGAAGGATGAGGATCTAAAATGGAGGGCAAAGTTGACGGTGGAGGAGGGGTTTGCTTCTATGGTCTGGCATTCTTCTTTGACTTGGTTGGAAGACTACTTTTGGTCGAGGTCTGGTCTAAGTCCACCTTCACTTGTAGGTGAGTGAGGGTAGAGAGAGGGCAAATGCCAAGTGACTTGATCGGTTTAGATTGGGTAGATGCAGATTTAGAAGCAGGGGTTTGGTATTTGTTTGGAGTCTTGGGAGATTCTGCCTTAGGAAGATTGGCAGCATGAGACGAGAGGGCACGGGAATGTTGAAGAACTTTAAGATGTTCCCACAATCCCCAATGCTCCACTTTCCTTGAAGGGAGAAGTTCTAATTTCTCCACTAGTCAGGAAAATGGTTGAGAGGATGTTGGATGGGGTTTGGATTCTTGAGAAGATGTGTTAGGTGTGGCAGTAGTTTCAGACCCAAGGTATGTGGGAGTTATAACTAGATTGTCATTGGTCGAGGAAGATGGAGAGTCAAGTTCTTCTCTTGGTGGAGAAGGAACTGGAGAGTGTGACTCCTCAAGCGGGTAAAGGGCAGAGATTATGGTGCCCTCCACTTGCGGTCGAGGAGTGGGTAAGGTCAGGTCCTCCATAGGGAGAAGAAAGGAGGATGGTGAGACCAGTGGTGTCAGTAAGGTTGAGGCGTCCTCCAAGATGAGAGAGGTTGATGGAGAACTAATCAGGGAAAGAGGTTCGTCCACACATGATGGACTGGTAGATGGGTTAACCTCTTGAGGTTGGTTGGGGATGAAGGGCAAGACCGTATTGACCGTTTGAATGTCATGTTCATGCGTGTTGTCAATTAAGGTATAGACATTATTTTGGGTTGGTGGATGATTGGGGAATGGTTGCTTGAATATGTCGATGCCCTGGTTTGGAGGTGCATTGGGATTATCTAGAATGAGCTCTCCTTTTTCAAGCATGTCTTGGATTATGTTTTTGAAGGTTTTACAGTTTCTTGTATCATGACCTTTGACACGGTGGAAATTACAGAAGTCATTTTCCCTATACCACGCAGGGATGGCGCGTGAGGGATCAAATTATGGTGGTGGTCGAATCTGGGGGAGATTAAGAATCCCTTGTTTAACAAGTTTTTCCAGTATAGATGTGTAAGATTCTCCAAGAGGAGTATACTGTCTTTGTACGTATCTTTGTTGGAATTGATGGGTGGCAATCTGAGATGTGGATGGCTCAGGTTGATTGGATGAAGAGGATGACGGTCTAACGACCACAGCGTTAGCTGAAGCTTTAGACTTAGGATTTGACGATGAAGGTTTAGAAGAGGAAGAGTCATTAGTCTTAGAGTTGGGGTTCTTGCTCCACAACTTAACTTTATTCTCCTCAATGGCATGTAATTCAAGTTTACGGGCCATCATGAAGGCTTCGTCGAAGGTACAGAAGGTCTGAACCCTTAAAGTGGAAGAAATATGTTTGGCGCAAGCTCGAGAGAATAGTTCAATAAGTTTAGGTTGAGGTAGGGAAAAGGAGAGTTGATTGATGAGGCTTCTCCAGCGAGCAAAAAAGTCAGCTATTGATTCGTCCTTGAATTGGCAGATAGTGTAGAGGTTTGTGATTGAGACCTTCTTAGTGATGTTAATGGAGAAGTGATCAAGAAAGAGCTGGGCTAGCTGTGTAAATGTGAAGAGGGAATGGCTGGAAATAGAGCTGTACCAGTCAAGCACAGTGCCAGAAAGGGACATAGGAAATGTGTGCAAGAGCAATGCGTCGTCATGGGCAATAAGGTAACAGGCATGTCTAAATGCCCGTAAGTGTTGTTGTGGGTCTTCCTTGCTTTGAAAGTGAGAAAATTTGGGAAGCTCCCACTGGTTGGGGTATGGTCTAATTAGAACGGAAGGATGAATAGGCTCATTGCAAATTTGCTCGTATGAGAGAGCATTGCGTGAGTCAGAAACAGAGGTCTCTAAGCTAAACATCTAATCCATCAGAATTTTGATGATATCTACTGACGGATTGGTGGGTGGAGTGCCCCCTAGATTATAAGGCGCTTGAAAGATATTGGGAGGGGCATATGACGTGGATGGTTGCATAGACGCAACATATGGATAGTTGGTTATTGGAGCAAAAGTGGGAGCCAAGGGTACTTGTGTTATGGGGTTGGTAGGCATAAGTTGGATAGGGGCCGTCAAGGATGGTTGAGGTGTGGCTACGCTTGTTGACGAGTAAACGGTTACTCTTGTGTTTATAGGTGCAAGAGTAAGGGGAATAGAGACTAGTAGGTTTTGGAAAGGTGTGGGGTTTGGTTGAGTGACTTGAGGTTGAGGGAGTACCAAAGCCCCCATGGAGGTAGGTTTAGATGGAGAGGCTACGTTTTGAAGGTAAGACACGATTGGGTTATTGGTGGAGGTGTTGTCTAATGGTTGAATTGTAGGGGCTGTTGATGTGATTCTTGTGTCAACTAAGGAAGTTGGCATCCAATAAATTGGGTTGCCTAGGGAGTCTCGCGTTTGGCTATTCACGAGATAGTGTTGTAAGGCTTTGACGTTAAGGTCCAAGAATCATGCAAAATCTTGGTCCCCTTCTGGGACAATAGGAGTTTGAGGCGGGGTTGGGCAAGTAGGAGTTCTTTCAGTCTCCGAGTTAAACTCCATTATAAGACTGGTTATAGATGGTGAAGGTGGAAGCGGTTGTTGACTAGCGTGGTCAAGAAGGGCCTTAGTTTGACTGCGTGTCAAAACCATTCAAGGCAAGAAAGGGTCAAGTTTCAGAAAACTGTGTTCTATCAGTCTCAGAAAACCAGAATGGATGTTTAGACAGCTAGAAAGTTGGATTTTAAGCTTGTTGTTTTTGAAAAAAACGAAAATGGATAGAGACCGACGTTGGTATAAAAACCGATGTCGGTGAAGGATATTGCCGATGTCGGTCAGATGACCGATGCCGGTACAGAAAAGTTGCCGACGTCAGTTACAGGACCGATGTCGGTTACTATGCTTTCCAAAAACTCAGAAAAAAAGTTTTTGGAAATGAAGAAGACATCCTTACCAGCTCAAAAAAGATAGATAAAAATAGAAAATATGATGATGACAGACAGATCCTAGCGTTAAATCCCTAAAAACAATTTTATTAAGATCGTGTGGCTTATGCCTTAATGTGATGTTTGAGGAAGTTGGCTGTAAGAAGGGTCCTAGAATAGGTAATCTAAAGATGGTTTCAGGTATGTTAAGGTGCTCAAAAGTCTGTATTAGCTTCCGTATAGGCCTAGTGCTAAGGAGCAAGCTCCCCTCACTTCACGATTCCAGTGGTTAGCTGGTCTTGCTTAGCCAAAATATACTTTCACTATAGTTTAGACTCTGCCAGAGAATAGAGTTGGCTTTCCCCTTGGTGGTGAAATCCAAGTAGGATTGTCGGGATGGGTAAGGTATCCGCTGGGTGATGAAATCCCAGTCGGGCCTTGTCTCAAGTAAGTTTTATGTTTAATTGAGTGCACGTGGTCTGGTTGTGTAACATCAAGTGATCTACGATTTATTCAATATGTGATTTACTGATTACTAAGTGTGGACTAAAAAGATGCAAGAAAGCAAGAAATGGAATGCAGTAAGTTTTAAAGCCCCAAATCGAAATATTAAATTGGAATGAAGACAAGTTGGAAAAAGGGTTGAAGAAAATGATTTTTTGACTAGACTAGAAATGCAAGAAAAGAAAGAAAGAATTCTTTTTATTTCCTGCTTATGATGTCTTTTTTTTAGAAAAGAAGAAAGAGTGGTGAAGAGGAAGAAACCTAATGCACCTAAATGAACAAAGAAGAAAGGGATCACAAGGAAGGCCCTAAAGGGGTCCCACCGGGCGTGCCAAAATGTTTCTATTCAAATTTTGCTTTCAATTTCAAGGAAGAATTAAGAAACTTAAGAAAGAATGGTCAAGGCTTGATGTGTACCTAGATATAGTCTGCACACCATAATCTAGATGTTGTGAGTACTCCTCTTTGGCTGTGGAGGAATGACACCTGCAAAGAAAAGAAGCTTGGACAAAAGAAGGCATTAAATGGATAGATGGTGGGTTTTCAAGCGAAAGCTTGATCCCAGAAGTATGAAAACTTCCTTAAGGGATATAAACCCACTAATCAATGGAAAGAAGTGTCTGATAAATAGCTGAATGATGAAGAACTGAAATGATAAAGAAATGGAATGAAAAAGGGAAGCAAAGACTTACTTGAAAGAAGCTGTCAAACTAATCACAGTCACTGGCATGAGTTGGTCAAGGTGCTGATGTCGATTAATCTGCTGATGTCAGTTGGGGTAGTGACCGGCGTTGGTCAGGGCAATTAGCTTGGACGGGGTCTGGGCAGGTCTATGGTTTGTGGACAGAGTCTGGTCAGGGTTTTGGTCTATGGACAAGGCCAAGGAAGGGTCTAGGTTTGTTAACAGTCTTGAGATAAAGTTTTTGGGCTTGGTTGAATGGTCTGGGGTCTAAGTCTGAGAGTCTGGTTAAATGGGCAGAATGTATGGTCCGATAGAGGATGGAGGAAATAGGGAAGTGGATAAGTCAAGATTCGGGTCAGGCTTGATTAACAATCTGGTCTAAGGAGATATTGTTTGAAAGCAATAACTAAAAAGAGAATAAAAACACAGACAATATACTTACCTGTGCCTTATGGAAGGTGTGCTACTGATGATTCCCATACTTGTTGTTGATGTAGCCTATGTGGAGAACCTGTTGCTGATGGAGAACCTTGAAGCTGTTGCTACACTTGAGGGAGAGAGTGAGAGGCTTGATTGAGAGATTTCACAGATTGACGGATGGTTGAAGACTCAAGATTGAAGGATTCATCAGTTGCTTCCAGAGATTCACTGATTTTTGATTGGGATCCTCAAAGAGTCTAAAAATTGGTTAAGTATAACCGACGTCGGTGATTCTGCCGGCGTCAGCCGACACTTGACCGACGTCGGCGGGGTTAGAATGGGCAAAAAGAGCCACTAAGCCCATTTTTCATCTGCCAAGTGCCCTATCCATTGGAGAATGTTGAGGGTTGGGCTAAATACGCACGAGAGTTTGTTAGGCGGTTAGAGAGAAGTAGGAATAGGTCTTGGGTGAGTCATAGGATGAGAATTAGTCTAAGGCAAGGTGTCCTAGGTGAGGTGTCATGAGTGATGTGTCCAAGGAGGGGGGTTAATTCAAAATAAGTTAATTATTTTAAATTAGTAATTGTTAGGAATGGGTTAGGAATGGACTAAGGGGGAAAGTGACCAAGGGTTAGACACTATTTAGGTGTCTACAGAGAGTTATGGAAAAGTAAAATATATCCCAGTTGGGGAAACTAGTGTCATATGGTTGTAGTGTCCTTAGTGTGGTACTAATGTACACCTAGAAGACTATTTGGAAAATTGGGTTGGGATCTAGGAAAGCTATCTTAAGACTGTGTTTAAATTTATTATAGCTATTTATGGTACACACAATGGATGGAAAAGTGTGGTAAGAGATATTAGATAGGTCTAAGGATATTCTAGGAATAGGCTAACTCAAGCAATACTCTTAGCATCCAAATACCACTTTTAGGTGATTACCTTTGTCCCCTTTTATGTTATAAATATAGAAAAGTGAAATGACTAGTATCAAGGAAAAAGAAGTGTGCCTAGACTTACCTTAGAAGTGAAGCCTATGTAAATGAGTTTGAGTATGTGAATTTGGGTTTGCATATGTGAAAAATGATCCAAAGAAATGACCTACAATGAAACATGCAAAAAAATAGTCCTTACTTAAGAGATAATCAAAATAAAAAGACTATGCTAAAATAAAGTAGCTGAGTAAATTTGAGAAAAGAGAGAGGAAAGGAATGAATACACCTCATTGGGTACATGAAATAATACATGAACTTGGTGAAAACCTATGTGTGTGAGTGTACATAGTGATCATATCATTGAATATCTTGGACTAAGTTAATAGCTTTCTCAATCCTCATATGGGTGGCTCAAGAACTAAATTCAATTTTAACTCCATCATTGCCCACCCATGTTCAATGGATCTTAATTTTTGAATATCTTAGATAAGATTGAAAGTGTCTCTAACCATCTCATTTGGGTGGTTTGATAAATCAAGTAGGATATGACTCCATAATTTCCCACTCATGTGAATTATATGCATATGTAACTTAACTATGCAAAGTGATGAAAGTATCTAACTAGGTATATTTAACTATGTATCTCAAATCTATAGCCACTCAGGTACATTAGGTGGCTCTAGGACACTCAAGAATGTTATCCACTATAGATGGATTAGGGAGTGAATCTGGTGACAACCTTAAATATTATAAAAAGTGTATACATAGTAGAGAATGGCATGGAGTTTACCATTCAATTTAATCAACATGTGTGTCATTGAGTATATGGAAACTATGTGTCATGTACATGCCCTCAATGTGATATATGAGTGTATTGATTTTGAATTGAGTATGTAATAACTGAATATATGTAATTGAATTAAATGTGAGAGTGATCATGTCACATAACAACCCCAAGAATCTGAGAAACTAGTATGAATCTAAGCTAAAATGAGTGTATCTAAGTAAAATATAAACATAATTGTCAAACCTATGACTATAGCTGTGAAAATATGTATTATAATTAGTGAACTAGTCTAGCTAATCTAGGCATCCCTAAAGTTAGGGCTATTAGATAGTAGTGTCCTATAGTGGATAGTAGTGCCTTATGGTGCTCGTGTCTCAATATAGGTGCTAATGTTTGCCTAGTCTAAAATTTGGGTGATATAATTTTTTTTTGAGTCTATCTTTTCCTATGTTTTCCATGTGTCTAATTTATAAAAATAATTATGTGTGATAAAATTTATCTATGGAAATAGGATCCTAATCTCTATGACAAACCCTTGTGAATTCCCATCTTTTGCGGGTAATTTTGAAACATGTGTAATAACTATCCTTAAATGAAGTAGCTTTGTAAAATGTGTTAGCTAGAGCATGTGCATTATATTCCAATACAATGTACAAATATAAAATTAGAATGTAAAAGTATCTAAGCATAAGTAGGTAATGTAAGATGTATGTTATAATCTAGCATTACACAAGGGTGTTAAGATAGATTTTATCAATGTGTATAATAGTAAATCTATGTATATATCAGTGCATAAAATGGAATTCATAGAATCTAAGGATAGAACCTAGTAGTATAAATAATGTATTAGATGCCCCTAATTGGTTGGATGCATCAAATGAATAAACCTAGATTGATGTATATGCCCCCAGTGGGTAGATGATAACAAGTTTGGGCTAGTGTAGTTGACAAGAGTTCTTATGTAATCTATAAGCACTTGACAAAAATAAGTGAAGTATATGTGTATGATAAAACTAACTATACTAAGATAGATAACAATATGCAATATTTGGAAAGTATTAGATATGTAAACATAACAATGCATACAATCTACAAATTTTTTGTTTTTGAGTACTATTTGAATGTTTTTTAATTTTGACATGTTATATTGTTTTTGTGTTTTATAGATATAAGCTATGTACAAGTAAATGAAAATAAACTATGTATAAGGAGCAAGAGAGGGAAGGAATTATGTACAATGTTAAGAACCATACCAACCAATATTGTGATCATGGATGTAATATGAAAGGGAAACTATGAGTGCATGATCTACTGTGTTATATAACCTATGTCTAAAACTTCATGTGTAGTGATGCTATGATGTTGTGGCACTAGCTATGATGCCCTATGAACTATAGGGGTCTTAAGGACCCATATGGTATAAGAATAAACTATAGGTAATGTAGGTGCCATATGATAAGAACCCATATAACCCAATAAAATTGATCTTGGCATGAACTGAGTAGAGTAAGATCCCCTAGAATACATGATGTATCTCTGATGCAGGGGTCTCTCTAGTAATGGTATCCATGGGAGAGTATGTATACATGTACATACCATAGGAGTAGATCATTCATACACTGATGAATCTACTAAACATTTTGATTTATGCATAGGTGTAATACTCTCTATTATAATTGATAATAATACAATATCTGGTAATGGCGCTAAAATTGTAATTAGTGTTTATGTTATAATTGTAGCTAGAAATTGTGTTGGAACTACCTATGGGATGGGTATAGGATAATAATATGGGATACCCTCAACCTTAAACACCTAATTAGAATGTGTATACTTCAATAATTAGTGTATTATAAATGGGATAGCTCTGAGATACTATATACATGGACTACCCAATAATATATCAAATACACCTACACTAGGTACTAATACTAACTGAGTGGCTATTGTTAGGTTGTGGAGTTAAAAGCTTCACCCAGATGCAAACATGGAGGAGGTTGTTGAGTGTCATAGTCACCAACATTGGCAAGGCAACTGATGTTGGTCAGAGGTCGACAAAAAGCAACTGACATCAGTCAGGAGTCAGTCGACATCGGTCACCTCCAGACGGACAGAGACAGACGTCGGTCACCTGTGCGCTTCTAGAACTACTTGTTGACAGACAATTAGTTTGTTGAACCAGTTGTTTGCATGTTAAAGACTAATTTGAGTCTTGAGCCACTTCTCTAATTATTGTATGCATGGGATCTATATAATAGACTCATGGGCTATATTGTAAAGGGTAGAACTAGAAGAGTTCTTCCATTGGTGGAATCACAAGGGTTCTTCCAAGTATGTAAGATCAGGGCTGATCTACAGGTTGTTTCAAGATTAGGGAGGAGATCTACATGGTTAAGTAAGATTGGTTGATCTACAGGGGTGTGTGTGTGTGAGATCAAAGGTAGATCTATGGGGTAGCAAGATCAAAGGTGATAGCAACACATCAAGGAGCAAGATCAGGTGAGATCTACTTGGAGTATCAGTTCGTACTCAGTTGTACTAGCAATATTGTACTGACTGGTTGAGGTGAACAATAGCTTTGTGTTAGCCATTTATTGTGACCTATATTGAGAGAAGATAACTCTTGAAGGTGATTTACTATTTTTGCCCTAGAGGTGTGGGATCCCTAGAGGTGTGTAAGGAAGAAGACTGTGGCATCTTCTTTGTTGTATTTCCTTTTGGAAGAGTATTAGTATAATTGGGTATTGTCTCTCATATTTTGTGTTGTTTCTAAATTCTAGTTACTTGTTACTTTTGGTTAAATTTTGCATATTTAGTTGCTTGGTAATCAATTGTGCTTCCTAGATCCTGACAAGTGGTATCAGGGCTAAGGTTGCAGGGAGTAGGTTTGTGTTTGATTACAAGTCACTCTCAAGGGTTTTTGATTGAGTGGGAGTATAGCAATGGCAGAAGAAAGTACACTAAGAATGGAGGAATTAAAAAGCACGAATGGTCAATTACGGTGTTATGGAAAGAAAGAGTAGGTAAAGAAAGATTGCTCATTGGTAGGAGATTAGCATGAAGGAACTGAAGAAGTAGATGTTGTAGGTGTTGTTTCACATGATGCTCTAGGATGTTCCTCAGATAAAGTAGAATCTTGTTTTATAGATTTTGTTGCCACTTTCCATGCAGCCCAAAATAGAGTATTTTTCCATGTTAAGTTCTTTGGAGACTTTGGAAAGATTTATTTAGGGGCTGGTGTGCCTTGTCAAAGTTTTGGCAAAGGGGAAGTGCGGCTAAAATTGTAGGTGGCCAACACATGGGTGTTGAAGGAGGTCATACAGGTCCCAATTCTGAAGATAAGGCTAATTGCTTTAGGAAAGTTAGGTGATGAGAGATTCATAGAAACTCTCACAGTGGATGCACTTGAATTAGCAGGTGGTAAGAAAGTAGGTATCCTTTATCTATCTACTTATATTACTGATTCTTCTTCTGTTATGAAGACGTGGCTTTGTAGGCTTGGTCACATGAGTAAGAAGGAGATGCATGTTCTTAAGAGGAAGTTAGATGTGTTTGACAAACTTAAGAACTGGAAAGCCTTGGTTTTTATGGAGGATATGATGGATAGAGATCAATGGAGAAGGATGAGTAACTCTAAGTAGGGCAGTTTAGATAGGGTTTTGATCCAAAGAGAGCTCATGAGTAAAAAGTCATCACTCATAGGAGAACACAGGTACCGACATTAGTCAGGAGGAACTGGCATCAAACAGATAGGTATCGATGTCGGTCATGTGCAGACCAGAGGAGTTGGTGGTGTTGAGTAGGTTAAGACTGACGTCAATCGGATAACTGACATCGGTGACTTGGATAGTTGTATGGAATCGATGTCGGTTAGATGCAGACTGTGTGGTGATCGAGGTCGATCACTAGAATGGATTTTGGATGGATAGCAAGATGTCAAGGAGTCTCAAACACCCATATGGAGGACTAAAAGGGTAAGTAACCCTCAAATTCATTATTCCTCTTCTTTATACTCGTTGCTCACTGCAGAGTAGGAAGGATCTAGGAAATAGTGGGAGCATGGCATGAATGAGGAATTTGATTCCTAGGATGCAAAACCAAATGGGAGATTTGGTAGGGTTGCCAGCCACTATGAAAACACTAAAAGATGAATGGATTCCTTGGTTAAAGAATAGAGAGAATGGATACGTGAGATGGAAGGCCAGGTCATATGGTCTTGAGGAAGCTGTAGGACAGTGGTACAGGTTTTGACAGGATGACAAAGTAGGGCTTTAGTCAATGTTAGTGTAACCATTATGTTTGTCTTACCAGGGTGGATGATGGTCATGACATTATCCTATTACTATATGTGGAGGATGAGCTTGTTGCAGGTTCAGACATACAAGGTTTTGCTGAGCTAAAGGTAAGGTTAGTTGAGTGGTTTGCCATGAAGGATTTGGGATCAGTGAAATTATTTGACATGAGTAATCCTAGAGACAGGGAAGATCACAAGTTGATGTTGTCATAGGATGATTGTGTGAAGGTAGTGCAGGATGCAGAATAGGGTAGCACACCTATAAATGGATAGTTCACAGAACAGGGTCCCTAATCACATTATGAGGTTGAGTACATGTGTACTCCCTAAGTTTCCCCAAGAAGTGGGTGCTATCAAAAAGTTTGTAGTCAATCTGGGAAGGAAGCACTAGATGTCAGGAATCTAGAACAACAAACATGCTCTAATCCCACTTGTCAGGATGCGAAACTGGACGCATACAATTGATTACCAAATACCAAGCAACTATAATATGCGGAAATAACCAGATTCACCAAGTAACTAGAATTCAGAATAACACAGCATATGAGAGACAATACACAACTTGTATTAACACTTTATACAAAAAAGAATACAATAGAGAATATGCCACATCTTCTCGACCACCTTACAGAGGTTTCCCACACCTCAAGTGAACAGTAATTCTTCTCCCCAAATCTCTCCCTCTCACAGGTCCCAACACCCAACTCAAATACAGAGTTGGTGTTCACCTCCCGTGCTCCATGCACAACACAAGTGCTCCACGCACTCCACAAGCACTCCACGTGCTCCACAAGTACTCAAGGTACTTTAATTAGATCTCCCATGAATCTGCAACAACCTGCAATTCAACAGACCATACTTATGGAAGGAACTCCCTTACCTTCCTCTTGCTCTATCCGAGTACACACCTGTACTCCAAGTAGATACTGCCTGATACTGCTCCTTGTTGTGTTGCTGTCTATATGACCTTGCACACCTGCAAATCAAACAATGATTCTGCTCACCTGTGAACCTCGACCTTGCACACACATACACCTGCAGATCAACGATCTTACTTACCATGTAGATCTCCTATATAGGCCATGCAACTATGACCAAGATCCTACACTCTTGAAGAATCCAGCTGACTCTCCAAACCAGCACCAACACACCTGGTACTGCTGTGGAACTAGGAGGAACCCACTTGCTCACCTCACACACAGAAGGAGCAAACTTTGCTCAACTCAAACTAGCCCACTTTTCCAATACAACCATGAGTCTATTATATAGATCTCATCCAAACAATAATTAGACATCTAATTACAATAATTAGATCCACAGCTCTCAGTCTAAAAATAGATCTCTTCATGCAAACACTTGGTTCGTTAGCTAACTGCCCGTAACAAGCACAGTCCGAACCACACAGGCGACCGACGCCGGTCCCTGTCCACCTGGAGGTGACCGACGTCGGCTGATATATGACCGACGTTGGTTGCTTCTCAATGCTATCCTGCCAATGTCGGCTGATCAGACCAACCCCAACTTCTTGCAACTCAGCAACCTTCAGCAACCTCCTCTCCTATTTGCATCAGTGAAGCTTTTAGCTCCACAATCCTAGCAATCTCCCACTTGGAGATAAACAACTGCACTGTACCTGTACTTGTACTCCGTCTAATCTATTTCTTGGTTTGTATCCCTCTTCAAGTTCCCACCTGAAGACAACACACCACACAACCTGTGATGTACCTCCTGTCATCCGAGTACCCTGCCACATCTGAACCTACAAATCCATGTAGTGAAGTCCTGACCCTGCATAGCAACACCTGCTACCAGTCCCTCTCAGAAAACCTGAGAACCCACTTCCCTGAATTGGCTCCTAACTCTGACAGCTCCCATTGCATGGGAATACTCAGGTCTATACCAGACCTCATGTGATTTCAGACACTGTACCTGTCCAGCGCTTAGTGTGCTCTGGTTTTGCATCCCGAACCTCGCCAACACCTGATTCACATCAGCTCCCACTCGAGACAAAATCAACCTATGATTTCCATGCCTCCCATGTCAAAGAATTCCACTGCTCCAAACTCCTCATGACATGCCACTGAACTAATCTTACCCTTAGCTCAGCAAAACCCTGTATGTACACCCCTGCTAGCTAGCATACTATCCACATACAACAATAGAATGATGTTGCAATCATCATCCCCCTGGTAAGTCAAACCACAGTAGTTACCTGACACTGACTGAAGCCATGCTTCATCCTCCACCTGTCAAACCTGGTACCACTATCCTGCAGCTCCTCAAGACCATATACCTGGTCTTCCGTCTCACTTATCCATTCACTCTATTCTTCTACTAGGGCATCCACTCGTCTCTGTGCTTTCATCCAGCTGGCAAACCTACCAAAACACCCATTTGGTTCTGCTCCAAGGAATCACATCCTCATCCATGCCAAGCTCACACCTATTTCCTGGATCCTTCCTGCTATACAATCAGCAACAAGTATGAAGAAGAGGAACACGAATTTGAGGGCCTACTTATGCCTTCAGTCCTCCGTATGGGTGTTTGAGACTCCTTGACAGCATGCTGTCCACCCAAAATTCGTTACAGTGACCGACCTCGGTCACTCCACAGTCTACATCCGACCGACGTCGGTTCCATGCATCTATACCTGACTACCAACCTACCAGCGCTGGTGTCCCTATTGCCGACGTCGGTCCTCCTGACCGACATCAGTCTTACATACTGCCGACGTCGGTCCCATGACCGACGTCAGTCTTACCCTGCCTGACATTGCCAGCTTCGGTCTACACATGACCAACATTGGCACCTATCTGTTCGATGCCGGTTCCTCCTGACCGATGTCGGTACTTGTGTTCGCCTGTGAGTGATGACTTTTTACCCGCGAGCTCCTTTGAATCAATCTCCATGTCCAAACTGCCCTGCTCAGATGTATCCAGCCTCATCCACTGAACTCTGTCTGCCATCTCCTCCAAGAACACCAAGGCTTTCCAGTTCTTAAGCCTGTCAAATATATCTGTCTTCTGCTTAAGAACATGCATCTCCTTCCTGCTCATGTGACCAAGCCTATGAAGCCACGTCTCCGCAATAGAAGAAGAATCAGTAATATAAACAAGTAGATAAAGTATACCTGTTTTCTTACCACCAGCTAATTCAAGTGCTACCACTGTGAGAGTTCTTGTGCATCTCTCATCACCCAATCTTTTTGAAGAAATTAGCCATATCTCCAAACCTAGGACCTGCATGACCTTCATTAACACCTGTGTGTTGGCCGCCTGCAATTTCAGCTTCACTTCCCCTTTGCCAATTCTTTGGCAAGGCTTACCAGCTCCTCTACCTCGGGCTGCATGGAAAGAGGCAACCGAATCTTTTATCCAAGATTCAACTTTATCCAAGAAACCTGTAAACACATCCTGTGCAACAACACCTGCAACATCTGTATCTTCAGTTTCTTCATGCTGATCTGCTACCAACCAACAATATTCTTTTACCTACTCTTTCTTTCCATCGGACCGTGAGTAACCGTCTGTGCTTTTCAACTCCTCCATTCTTAGCTTACTTTGATCTGTCGTTGCTTGACTCCCATTCAATCAGAAACCCCTGAGAGTGCCCTATAACCAAAACACAACCTGCTTCCTGCAACCTTAGCTCTGATACCACTTGTCAGGAATCTAGAACAACAAACATGCTCTAATCCCACTTGTCAGGATGCAAAACCGGAAGCATACAATTGATTACCAAATACCAAGCAACTATAATATGCAGAAATAACCAGATTCACCAAGTAACTAGAATTTAGAATAACACAGCATATGAGAGACAATACACAACTTGTATTAACACTTTATACAGAAAAGAATACAATAGAGAATATGCCACATCTTCTCCACCACCTTATAGAGGTTTCCCACACCTCAAGTGAACAGTAATTCTTCTCCCCAAAGCTCTCCCTCTCACAGGTCCCAACACCCAGCTCAAATACAGAGTTGGTGTTCACCTCCCGTGCTCCACACACAACACAAGTGCTCCACGCACTCCACAAGCACTCCACGTGCTCCACAAGTACTCAAGGTACTTCAAGTAGATCTCCCATGAATCTGCAACAACCTGCAATTCAACAGACCATACTTATGGAAGGAACTCCCTTGCCTTCCTCTTGCTCTATCTGAGTACACACCTGTACTCCAAGTAGATCCTGCCTGATACTGCTCCCTATTGTGTTGCTGTCTATATGACCTTGCACACTTGTAAATCAAACAACGGTTCTGCTCACCTGTGAACCTTGACCTTGCACACACATACACCTGTAGATCAACGATCTTACTTACCATGTAGATCTCCTATATAGGCCATGCAACTGTGACCAAGGTCCTACACTCTTGAAGAATCCAGCTGACTCTCCAAACTAGGACCAACACGCCTGGTACTGCTGTGGAACTAGGAGGAACCCACTTGCTCACCTCACACACAGAAGGAGCAAACTTTGCTCAACTCAAACTAGCCCACTTTTCCAATACAACCATGAGTCTATTATATAGATCTCATCCAAACAATAATTAGACATCTAATTACAATAATTAGATCCATAGCTCTCAGTCTAAAAATAGATCTCTTCATGCAAACACTTGGTTCGTTAGCTAACTGCCCGTAACAAGCGCAGTCCGAACCACACAGGCGACCGACGCCGGTCCCTGTCTGCCTAGAGGTGACCGACGTCAGCCGATATATGACCGACGTCGGTTTCTTCTCAATGCTATCCTGTCGACGTCGGCTGATCAGACCGACCCCAACTTCTCTGCAACTCAGCAACCTTCAGCAACCTCCTCTCCTGTTTGCATCAGTGAAGCTTTTAGCTCCACAATCCTAACACTAGAAAGTGGTTCAGTGGGTTCTTAGGTATCTGAGAGGGACCAGCAATAGGGATTCATGCTATGTAGGGTCAAGTACTTCAGATTTGGTAGGTTTCTTGGATGACAGGTGTTGTACCACAGGATGTGTGGTGGTTGGTCTTCAAGGTTGAGCTTGAAGAGGGATACAAGCCAGGAAAAAAATTAGATGGTGTATAGGTATAGGTACAAGTGTAGCTATTTATCTCCAAGTGGGAGATTGTTAGGTTGTAGATTTAAAATCTTCACCCAGATGTAAACATGGAGGAGGTTGCTGAGTGTCACAGTCACTGACGTCAGCAGGCCAATCGATGTCAGTCAGAGGTTGACAAAAAGCAACTGATATCAGTCAGGAGTCGACTGACATCGGTCACCTCTAGATGGACAAGGACCGATGTCGGTCACCTGTACAGTTTCATAACTACTTGTTGATGGATAATTAGTTTGTTGAATTGGTTATTTGCATGCTAAATACTAATTTGAGTCTTGAGCCGCTTGTCTAATTATTGTATGCATGGAATCTATATAATAGACTCATGGGATATATTGTAAAGGGTAAAACCAAAAGAGTTCTTCCATTGGTGGAATCACAGGGGTTCTTCCAGGTATGTAAGATCAGGGTTGATCTGCAAGTTATTGCAAGATCAGGGAGGAGATCTACATGGGTAAGATCGATTGATCTGCAGGGGTGTGTGTGTGTGAGGTCAAAGGTAGATCTGTGGGGTAGCAAGATCAAAGGTGATAGCAACACATCAAGGAGCAAGATCAGGTGAGATCTACTTGGAGTACCAGTTCATACTTGAATGTATTGGTAGTATTGTACTAACTGGTTGAGGTGAACAACAGCTCTGTGTTAGCCATTTGTTGTGACCTATATTGAGAGAAGATAACTCTTGAAGGTAATTTAATATTTATGCCCTAGAGGTGTGGGAGCCCTAGAGGTGTGTAAGGAAGAAGACCGTGGCATCTTCTTTGTTGTATTTCCTTCTGAAAGAGTATTAATACAATTGGGTATTGTCTCTCATATTCTGTGTTGTTTCTGAATTCTAGTTACTTGTTACTTTTGGTTAAATTCTGCATATTTAGTTGCTTGGTAATCAATTGTGCTTCCTAGATCCTGACAGCTATGTGTGATGGTCCAACATATAATGGAAGTAAAATATCCATGATGGATCTATTAAAGTGGCCATTAAAACAAATAATGATTGTATCTATGGGTAATATATCTTGCTCTATGTAACCTAAGTACTATAAGAGTGTCATAGTGCACATGTTTATGTTTGATCCATTATCAACCATAACACTATGAATAAGATGGTATTCTATGTATGCTCATATTAATTTTACATGCAAATCTATGTTATCATCCAAAATATTTTGCTTTGAAAATGTGATAAGTGGTCTAGGTGAAACTATAGTGTGATGCATGCTATAATGTTATGTAGTGGATGTGTATCCTCTATAATTGTGTGATAAGAATCTAGTGGTGGATGCACCTAGTATGTATAATGAAAACTTGGTGTGCCTCTACCTCATTCTATGTATTCTTCAAGAATGGATTTTAAAATAGATTTAGTTCCTTATCCTCTATTTGTTATTGTTTTAGTGCCTCTATGGGTGTTCCCACATTAATAATATTATCCTCAATGAGATATTGTATATTGTGTTTCAGGCTAATGCATATGTTTATTGTGTTTCTTGGTGCCCTATGATACTCACAAAATGCATTTGAATCATAAATATTTGGAATAGGCCATGTCTTGTCAACCTATTTAATGAGATGGAGAGATATGACATTTCATTCTAATAGTTTTTATATAAACCATGATAGTGAGTCTAGAATATTAGTGAAGACTCTACACTGAGGAGAAGATAAAATACATTTTGGAGATTGCTCAGAATCTATGTTGACTATGGCCTTTTGATTACTTTTGTTTTATGTGGCCCTTAACTTATATGGAGGTTTTTTTGAAATATTAATAGATTATTTTGAACCATTTTTGTACTTGATTTTTCCCATTGATAGGAGCTTAGCCTCTCTTTCCTTGGCTATGTGGCACAAATTGTTAAATGTAAGAAACTTATTGAATAAGATAGCTTTGTGCAGTGATCGCAATAGACTTTTTTAAAATATATCTTGAATCTATTTGTCTACCATGTGGATAATAAATTTTTCTAATATTTTTTAATATCATAAGACACAATATGTGATAGGCTCATTTGACTTTTGCTTTAACTTTACGACTTGTGCATATGATATCTTATCATTGATGTTGATAGAGAAGTGTGATAGGAACATATTGCCTAAAGGATTGAATGCCATGATAGATTGATTTGGTAAATCATAAAACCATTGTAATGAATAATCCATGAGATTGCATGGAAATAACTTTGTAAGAATCCAATCATTGGACACATCGTCCAAGAATGCTATAAGAAAATGCTCTAGGTCACCCTTTCCATCATATAATGTAATCTTGGGTTCCATGAAATTGGATGGAAAGGTATTTTCCACTATGTGATATGCCATAGGTGTATGCAAGATAATATTGGAATCCAAGGCATGTGATTTTTTAGTGGATTCCTTCCTTAGATGTAACACATTAGACTATAGAGTATAAATCTAATGAATAAGGTTTAGTATATATAGAGTGGAAAAACTAGCCAAAAGTGGTGTAGTTATCATTGATGGTTGAATAATAATAATCTTAGGTTGTGTTATTTGAGTTATCCCCATTGGAGGTGTAACAACATTATTAATTGGAGGGGTTGAATATTGACCATTTTTGTCTTTTAGAGTTATTCTTGAATAATGTTTATGAAATCATGTTGTATAACTATATGTTTGGACATGAAGTCTTGTAATTATTTCTTATTGGTTTCATCAAATTTGTTGTTAAATTCTACCATTATATGTTGGAACGTAGGAAAATTATTTTTATATCTTTTGAACCTTTTAAGAATATGAATTTATGGAAGATTGCAAAAATTAAATATTGTAGCAAACCTGATATTTTTGTAATTAAAATATGATTATATATATATATAAATATATAAACCCTAAGTGTGTCTAGGGTTAGGGTTTTCTTAATCTATGGTTTATTTGAAAAAAATAAATCATATGTAAAATAAATTAAAACCCTAATATGGAATTTATTTAATTTAGATAGGTTGTCTTACAAAATAGAAAATTATAAGTATGCATCCCTAATTTATTTCACAAAAATTTGGATTAATGGAAGCTAGGGTTTGGAATAATATTGGAAGTCAGGTTCACCAAATGATTTAACTTTTTTGGGTTTTATTATGTAAATCCTATGTTAGAATAAAGGGCTGAGATGTCTAAATCAGTTAAATAATATGAAATAATTAAGTACTAATTTTTTATGTATTTTGACTTTATTTGAATTTCAAAAAATAGCAATAAATATGATTAAATATATACTCATCTAGAAAGTGACTGTCATAGATGATCTAGGTTCTAGATAGTTCTAAGTGTCATCAACAGGGTTAAGAGATTTGTTTTCTCACTATACAATAGCACCCCACCTATAAAATAGTTCTATACTGATGTAGTGTTCTCAAAGTAGCACTAGTGTCCTCTTTATATGACTATTCCTATTTTCTAAGAGAACCTATGCCTATGATTTTTGGGTTCCATTCCTACACACATAAAATATGCAACTTTGTGTTGTGCCTATAAAACATGATTTAGTGTGAGAAACCTAATCCTCATTACAATTATGATATGAGATGAAAATATGTGTTCATTAGTAGGATAATCTAGACATCCTAAACACCACTCTTTGTATAGAGTTTCCTATATACCAATAATCTGAGGAGGGATCAAGCCCGATGTAGTTCTCCCACCTAGTGCTTGGTGTAAGTACAAGTGAATACTACAATGAGAGTGGACATGGATGCCTTGAATGTGTTTAAGCTTTGAAATCTTATAAATTTGGGCTTAAGGATGTTTTATATGGTAGTATCTAGAAGTAGGGTAGAATAGGGATCAACACCTTAATTTTTCACAACTTACATTTTATTTGAATAGGCTTTTGTATCTATTTTCCATCTAGTGAATAGAGGTAAAATAGACTTATATTTATATAAATCTATAGATTGTGTAAATAAAAAAATGTACTTAGTCCAAAATTAGGAGGGGAACATGTTTGGAAAATTATCTATTCAAGAGATTTAGGGCAAAGGCCCAGTTGGGGACACTAAATCCATGTGACTATAATGTCCTCAGTGTGGTGATAATGTCCACCTGGCATACTACAGGCAAACTAGGTTGGGATTTGGAAAAGGTATTCTATGACTATGTTTGAACTAAATGTATCTATTTGTGGTCTACACAATGGATAAAAAAGGGTGGAAAAATATCTAGGATAGGTCTAGGGATAAGCAAGGAATACGATAAACTAAAAAACCTAAGAGTTTACTAGATGTGACACATAAATCTCATTTTTAAGGATTGATTCTAATTTTGTATTTTATGAGATGGTCAAAGGTGATAGTGAGATCATGAAGATGATTTTCACAATTCTTGGATTCAATGACAAGATTATCTACATAGGTTTTGACAATATTATGTAAGAGATCATGAAATAAATGGGTCATGGCACATTGATAAGTGGTGCCAACACTTTTAAGAACAAAAGATATTTTGACATAATAATAATTTCCACATTTTGTTATAAATATGGTTTTGTGTTGATATTTAGGAAAAATGTGAATTTTATTATATCCTAAAAAACCATCTATGAGAGATAAGATTCTTTAGATAGTAATGGAATCAATGATGGCATTAATTGATGGTAAGGTAAATTTATCTTTGGGACAAGCTAAGTTAAGAGTACAAATGTCTATATAAATGTGAATAACCATAGTTATATTCTTGAATATAGGAAAAATATTGGAAACCCATTTAGAGTAATTGACATGTTGAATGAATTTGAGATATAGGAGTTTGATGATATATTTATGACATAGGGTTGTAATTTTAGGAGTAAATTTATGTTGCTTTTGATGCACAAGTTAAACATCAAGATAAGTAATGTTATTAATAATGATAATACTAGGATCAATACCAGACATATATTCACAGGACCATTTAAAAAATTCATGATATTTATTGAAGAATAAATTAAAAAAATAGGATTAGGTGTTTGCAATCATTTAATAGACATTGGTATCAAGATAGTAGGAGAATTACTATCATTAGTGGTGGTTGGATTATGGATAATAGGTAGAGAGGTGAGTTATGTAGGATGATTAATGAGAGATAATGGATATTGTCTAAATAAATTTATTTGATTAATGTGATTAGGGTTTAGAGGTTGAATTATATCATATTGTTTGATCTCTTGAATAACCCATGGAGTATATATCAATGGTTTATTGATAGGTGATACAAATCCTTTTAGTTTTGATTCACTATTAGAGGATATGTGAATGACATGAATAACATGATTAGGGAATGTATTTTATCTAATGTCTTTTGATAATTTAATGCATCTAAATCTCATGATTAAGCTTATATCATGATATAGGTATCATCATAGGATGGTGATATTACACATCTATTTGTTTCAATGGGAATAGCTATAGTTGGATATTCCAATATTACTAAAATTATGATGAGACATGGTTAAAAGATCTTGAAAGAGTTTGGCTACCCTATATTCATTTTAAGAAAAATCATCCTATGTGTAGGAAGCTTCATGTGTGTTACATGGGGGAGGGATATCAATAGTGTCCTATATTAAAGGAATTATTATATCTCATGGAATAAGAGAAGGGGGGAGTCATTCTATAATATAGGGAGGTAATTGTGTGGTATTGAAAATGTTTTTTAGTTCATTCAGTTCATCATATTCTAAATATATGAGAGTTACATGTAAATTTGAATGCATATTGAAAAATTTAGAAAGAGAATGACTATTGATGTGGGTGATAGTAAGAATACTATATCAAGATTTAGGATTTGGAAATTGGACACTCTAGGGATTAGGATCAGCTTCATGTTTGTAATGTTCCCCATTATGTATGAATTTAATACATTAGATACCAAAAGATACAATAACTTTCATGTGATGAGTCCAAAGACATCCCAAAAACATGTTTTAAGATAAGGGAAGATCCAATACCATTATTTTAGTGAGTATTGTCTTGAATCCAATGGTAAGAGGTATCTAAATACAACCAAGTGGTTTTTGGTTAGTTTTGTCAAACCTATGACATGTGAGTTGGGTTTGTTTGAGGTTTTCTTTGGAGTATCTGATTTATTAAATTAACCAAAGAGATGTGACATTGATTCCTAATCCTTCATCAACTAATTTTTTTATAATTAACGTATTATTGCTGATAATTTTGATAAAGAGGGGTGGATCATTTGCTTGAAATAAAATTTCGTCATTTATCATATATTCTTATGGGAGTTCAATGAAGGGTTTGGTAAATGAATTTTTTTGATAACATGCACTTATGTAGGTTGATGAGTATCAAGAGATAATTTGGATTTTTTATATGTAGGATATTATATGGCTTAGAGTTATTAGATAAGAAAATTATGATGATATGGAAAATTTTGAACTAATTCCATAAGATGAATTTTACTGGGCATAGAATTAATTTCATCTAAGAAATTCTAATGGGGTTTAGATGAAGGATGAGCATGAGATTTAGTTTGATTATGTGTGGTATTATTTATAGGTATATATGGGTCCATTGATGGAGGGGAATCATCATTAGTGGATGGTTCAGGAGATACAAGTGGAGAAGTAGTGGTGTCTTTAAGTAATTGATCATAAATAAAGGATTTCTTAGCTTCGATAACAAGATCTTTATTAGTAGTTTTGTAGTGATAATTGACTTTATCTACATTCACATATTGAGAATTAGTATAATATTGATCATAATTAGTTTTAATGACACAAACATATTCATTTGAATGTTATATATTAGGGTCTAAGGAAAGGTATTTTTTAGATTTTGGATTTGTATATTTGGAAATTTTTTGCTTTTGAGTAGCTTTAAGATAATCAAGGTGTCAGAGTCTAATCATAACATCATGATAAAATATAGTGCCTAACATAAAATAATTTAAAACTTTATAATTCCATGACATGTTTCATTAGAATGGCCTATGTCAACATGAAACCAAAAAAAATTATTTGGATTGTACCATGATGGAGGAACAATATTGTTATAAATGAAAGGTTTAGACGAAGATAAATATCTCTTCATTTCAAAAATTGTCAAAGGTTGGTGGGAGGGTTTTTAAACATTGGTTTTTACTACTACCATTTAATTAGATGGTATTTATATTGAGTATTTTTAATAGTGATTTCCATAGTTAAAGTTTGTAAAAATTCCTTGGTTGAATTATGAGATGGTTTAAATTGGCTCATAAGGAACTCTTGTATTTTACCTTGGTCTAGAGATTCTTATAAGTTTTGAGGGGATGTATTGAAGAGAAGGTTTTAAATTGGTAATAAATAGTTTAAATATATTATCATCACTCATGTTGTGGTCTACTTTATGAGCTAGAGATTTCTATATTTTGATAAAAGTGTGGGAAAATTTGGTAGGTAATTGCTTAGAATTTATAAAGTGATTAAGAAAATTTTAAAGAAGATTATTTTGTTTGAATTGTTTAACTAAAGCATTGATGATATTCATTTTAAATATGTTAAGGCATTTTGTTATGCATGATAGGTTAACGGATGGTATTCCCATTGACATCTCTAAGGGGAGGAAGAACAAAATTATGATTATTTTAAGGTGTGATGATAAGATCTTGACTTTCTATTTGTAGGATATGGTTTTGCATTTGAAGCATTTGAGAATTTTTAGTTGTTTGCATAACATTCATTTGTTGAACCATTTGAGCAAGAATTTGAATTGTATCAATAGGTATGTTTTGATTGTTAGCAATGGGAGGTGGAATATTGGTGTTGGTTGGAGGGGTAGCCCCTAGAATAGTGATAGGAAGGTTTATTATAGGAGGGTTCTCTATGTTGGTATAAATTACTCCAATGGTAAAGTAATACAGTTTAAATATGATATCATTTAAGTTAAGATCATATAGATGATTATTTTGAGTGATATGGACCATGTTTCATTCCATTGAACTAGATAAGGGATATAGTTAATTGTGACACTAGAGATAATCTTATTAGATGGCTAAGGTAGGAAGGAAAGAAGCACTTGTCTATACTCATAATGGGTTGAGGCTATCATAAAAGATCTTAATGGGTGATTTCATGATCCAAATTATAATGGTAAAAAGAATAATAATATAAAATGTTAAAATAGGGAAATTTTTTGATAAATTTAACTAAGTCTAACAACTGGAATGGGATCAACAAGGTTGATCTAGTAGACTTAAGTTTTGCTGAAAATAAAATTATCACCCAGGGCATACATAATCATTTGGGTTGATCATGTGTGATCTAGAAAAACTTGCTAAAAATAAAAATGAGTCATCCAAGGCATACATAATCATCCAAGCTAATATATTGAATTTAAAATATTTTATAAAAATAAAAGTAAGTTGGCTAGGGCATACAAAATCATCTAGGCTGATCTAGTGTGATCTAGAAAATATACTAGGTAATACTAGTCGATGTAGTTTGATAGGGGTAAAAATAATTATTGTTTTGAAATCTTACTAAGTCAAACTAGTCAACTTAATTGGATAAGGAAGAATAAATTTGTCTAAGATCCTACTAGGTTGAGCTGGTCAACTTAGTTTGAGAGGTAACAAAAATAAATAGCTATACTAATAAGTCATACTAGTCAGTAAAGTTTAATCTAGAAAAAATTAATAAGTTTTTGAACTATGTAGTAAAGAAGATAGAATATCAAACTAACTACCACACAACACAAAATCGTATTGAAACTAGATAATACAATAGGGAATGAAAATAAAAAAACATAAAATATAATTTTACAACTATATATGCTAGCTAAATATCTGAAAAGAAGATCATGAATCTATACTAAAGGGTTTTGATTGATTTTTAGGAATCCAAAGATACCTACTTGTCCATTGGATAATGATGACCCAATGTTTTAGAGTGCTAAATATGGAAGAAGTGTCATTCCCATAGCCTACTAAACCTAGTTTTAAGGGTAAGATAGAAGTATCTTCTCGATGCTAACTACTAAATGATGCAACATAGAATCAAACAAATGGATGGAATACTAAGGTTCAATTCAAAACAGATCCTAGTCATTTCTAAAATTCTATGAGATACGTGAAAAATTAAGACTTTGTTTAGCTCAATACAATGGTTATGAGTATTAGGGAAATCCCCTCATGCCATAATATATGTAAATTATAGACAAGAACAATAAATAGGGTATCATGTATCCCTTCACAATATTATCTCAATAGTTTTAAAACTATTGGTACATAGTTTCTAGGGAAATCAAGACAAAGTGAAAATAAAGGATCAAAAACTAATTTATCATTTTAGGAAGTAAATAAACAAGCAACCAAATTTTTAAAAATAAAATGTGAAATTGATTACTAAGAAATGGACATAAATTGCATTACTTATGATGAAAAGTAAAAAGTAAAGAACGAGATCAGTTAGGCCTATCTAGTTTATAAATAAAATAGAATGTAGTCAAGTAGGCTAGTTTAGTCTCTTATGAAAATAGGATGAAATAAATGATATTGACCAGGTTGATTTAGTTTGTTTGGTAAAGAAAATAGACATAGAACTAAGTTGTCTAGGTTAACTTAGTTGACTGTGTGGTATAGTTTGGTAGAATTGAAAATTGGTAAGGAAAATTGGTAGAAATATAAAAATTGGAAGTGGTAAAATAAAACTAAATCAACCAACCCAATATGGTTAGTTTAAAGTTTAAAAAGTGAAAAATGATAAATTAGACTAGATCAATTAGTTTGATCTAGTTGAATATAAGGGAAATCCAAATAATAAAAAAGGATATTAAGTTGTCTAGTGTGACTTAGTCTGGAATGAAGACCTAATTTACAAAGGACAAAACTAGATTGACCAACCCAATATAGTTTACTTCAAGACTTAAACCTAAAAATAGAAAGAGAAACCAAATCAGCCAACCCAATATAATTGATTGTAGAACGAAAACCCTAAAAATAGAGGATAAAATTGGATCAACCAACATGATTTAGTTGACTATAAATCTCAAATATACAATTATAGGTTAATATGAGATTAGATATCCTAATATAGTTAATTGATTCTAAAAATATTTAAAATACAAGGGTTAGATTCATGTCAAGATCACTAGAATCTATGAAACAAACTAAGATGGATCTATAACCTATATAACTTAGTAAAATATAAATTGGATAAGGTAACCAACTAATATCCTTTAAAATAAATTTTTATATTGGGAGCATGACCAAATTGGATCCTCTAAACCTAACCAAGGGATCATTTACTACACAACACCAAATAATAGGGTTACAAACCCTCTAAGAAAATAACACTATATAATAACCCTAACTATATCTACATACATGAAATGAAATTAATATATTTCTCACAAAAGTTTGTGGCATAAATTGGGGTTAATAAAAACACATAACAAGCAAATAAAAATCTACTCAAGTCAATGCATAGGTATTCTAAATTAGTAAAACTACATTCAAACTATTATTGGTAGCAATATCTACCTATCAAATGAAATATCAATGTTAGATATGATTGCATTCAAAGAAAACCCATCAAGTCTCAATATCTCCCTTGGCCAATGGTTATTTTCAATAGGTTATTATGGATTGTAAGGATCACAAATATAAATCAACTCTAGGATACAATACCTCTCCTATGCTTTCAAGACTTCCACAAGATGAATGCTCTACTTCTCTAAGGCAAGACCCTAAGAAATGGACTTCTCAAATGATAGAGTAAGAAAAATTATGACTTTTAATGATTTGAAAGTGAATGTTGATATTGATTAAATTGAAATGACACTTTTATTTATAGTAATGGATAAGCCTTAAACCCTATAATTTAAGCCAATAAGATCGACCAACTCAATCTCATTAGTTGGAAAAAATTACCATTATGCATCAAGCTAAGTCAACCATCCTGACATAGTTCTATAGTGTGTGATTAATCCTTTATGACAAGATCATCCTAGACAAGTTAGTATAAAAGGGGGTGTTTACTTAATTAGAGGCTATTGAAAGGAGAAATCTTTAAGTAAATGTGCAAATAATATTTGTATTTTTTGGGGAGTTAGATACATATGATTTGTAATGGGTTTAAGAAATGATAAAGTTGACCGACAATATTTCAAGCACCAATTGGATACCCACCCCTTTCCTATTGCACCTTATATACAAGGGAAAATGTAGCTGGCCTATTAATCAATCCTAGCTTAGAGAAGGTAAATCCTACTTACACTTCCATTTGTTTATACATTAGATATGCAGGGTCATGACCAAGATAGATCTATTAGACCTAACTAGGGGATATATTAGCACAATAACATCACTAGAGAGGGTTCTAAAGCCTGTAGTCAATTAAAACTATACAATAACCCTAGATGTATCCTATGTTTTTATACTCAATAAGTAAATGACAAGGAAAGTAAAATCTAATATAGTGATCACCAAATCTTGTGGCACAAAGTGGGGGTAATAAACATAAAAAGTTAACATGCATAGAATATCTAAACTCAAGTTAATATAAATGAAATCTTAATGCATGGGAGAGAAGTATAAATGCAATTATATCTACTCTTACAAAGGAGGAATAACACTAGGAATAATTACCTTTGAAGACAAACCTATTGAGCCTCAATCTCTCCCTTGGCCAAGGTGATTCGTAAGAGGTTATTGTAGTATGTAAGGATACTAAGGATAAGTTAGATTTAGGCTACATAATTTTTATATGAATCCAAAAGACTTCTCCATAAGATAAGATTTGTATCTCCAAAGAAATTATTAAAACCCTAAGAAATGATCCCCAAGTAGAATGGTGGATAAGCATATGTGTAATATAATATTCTTATTATTATCTTCCTCTTTCTAAATAATAGAAATGGATGTGTATATATAGTTGAATCTAAACCTAAACTTTTTTGAAATTTTAGTTAATAGGTTTAGCCCAATACAAATTTGTATCATTATTTAATAAAATCAAATTAGGTCATATTCTAGGTCTTTCAATGCTTGTATACATCCAATTCCTATCACTATTGTGCTAAAATTATCAATCTAAATAATATTCTATAAAAATGCATAATATGGGCCAAAATAATTAAACTTGTTAAATGGTTCAAGTTTGTCACATACAAGTGTCAATTTAGGCTAATTTATCCTTGAATGGGGCAATGCATTTTATGTGAGTATTATCTTTTATCAAATCACTTTAAGTCAAATTGTGATAATGAAAAGTGATAATCTTGACCACTGAATTCTTTAATTTGGTAGCACACATCATGTGCATGTGTTATTTTTCATTCATAATGTATTAACTAAAGAATTATTCCATACACAACTGACACCTTCTAATTATACTCCAATCAAATTATGACCTAGTAAATTTACATTTTGATTAGTTTAATTAAATGAACAATTAATTTCTAAAAAAAAATCATAAAATTAATTAAAACTACTTAATAATATTAAACCAAATCAATAGCTTAAGTGAAAAAACTATGGAATTTATTGAAAATCTATTAATTAGAAATTCACTCTTTAATTCTACATCACCCTATGACATCATTAATGGGGTGGCATCCATAAATCATTAATGGAAAAAATATATAGTTTAATCCCTCCCATGCCTCAATAATACCCCATTATTATAAATATTAATGAGGATATTTATGGCTTATCCCTTCAAAATTGAATTTTTTCATAGCCACACATATTGATCTCAAGATGGATGGTGATCATTGATCTTGATCATTTCTAAAAAATTATAAATAAGATGGAAAATACCACCATTTTAAGCTTCATTAATGAAAAATTATTATGTAGAAACTATAATAGACAAGCTTCACCTATTTTCACACATTGATCAAATTCATGAGCCTAAGCCATTGGTGCATTAGGAAATGATAGAGGATCATGCTACTCTTCATTGACAAAGACATGGAGCACTAAACTTGGGTAAAATAATGCTTCTTGGTCACTCTTGGAAGGAAGGATGCTCTTTGGAAGATTTTATGGTGTATGCCTTTCTTAAATAGCTCTTTGATTTCCTTAGCAAAACCCCTTTAGGAAGTAGGCTTAGCACATTATGTCCTTAATGCTTATTTGTGTTTTTCTCTACTAATGCATGGACTAACTTGATTTGTAATATTACTCTACATTTTGGCATAGCTTGATGGGACCAAACATCCCATAAAAGAAAGGAGATTAATATATAGCTCTTAGATTTTCTAATGAATGCTTAATAATCTTTAAAATTCAATTTTTACCTTTATTTTTCATGTATTTTTATGTTTTTTAGTGACACAGTTTACATAGAGACTAGTGTCAATTGTATAAAATCAACATTGATCCTCTATAAATGGAATTGATTGATATATGAAGAAAAAAACATGGCAAAAATTATGATCAATGGGTTTTTCTTGAAGTTTCTAGTTTTTATTTTGTGTTTTAAAAACTTGCATACTCTCTACTTAACTATTTTCCTACATCATCTGGAGGGAATTTTGGTTTTTATGATTGATTTGACAACAATTTTTTGTGAAAAACCCTATTCTATTTTCTTATGATTCTACAGGAACCGATTTCAATTTCTGTTGATCAATGTTGACCTCTTTATGGACCGACCGATACCAATTTCTGTGAACTGATATAGATCCTTGTGTGGATTGATGTCAGTTTATGAGACATAAAAATAGAGACTTGAGAGCTTATTTTGAAATATTTTTTTCTAATTTATGTTTGGGATTATAAGAAGGAATAAAACCTCTAAAAATTTTAGGATCTAAGCTAGAAAAAGGAAAAATTTTGGAAGTGGTTAAGTTTTGAACATTTTGTTTGGTGCCTAAAAGGAACTTAGTTGTTTTTATGCTTAGTTTTTTGCGAAAGTTTTTACAATTTTTTAAACTAAGGCAAAGGGGAAAATTTTCATAAACATCTTGATGTGGTGATATAAAATAAACACTCACACTTAGATACATAATCTTAAGAGTTGTTTATTTTATGCTTATTCTTGCAAAGTTATTTATTTTTCCAAAATGATTGATACATGTACGTTCTCCTCCCATCCCCTTTAGGAAACTCAGGTGACCAAAAGTGCTCTTTATTTTCATTGATTTATTTTAGTATGAAAAGATAATTATTAAGGCCCTTTCCAAATCCATATGATTTGGGTGATCCAAATGTAACCTTAAATTCTTTTCACTTGTCTTTTATTTATGCATTTTGGCTTGTGAATGGAAGTTCATAGCCTCCTCATGGGTTCTCTAGGGAGGCATTGACCTAGGAATTCATATCTTGGGATCATTTAAACCCCACTCCATGGTGGGGTATATAGTTTGATGTCAACTTACTGGGATGTTTGTTTGATCATTTAAACAAGCTCTATTATTAATATACCACCTTAAACCATAAGGGCAACTCAGACATTGCACTACAATGAGCAAGAAATTTATGTAGTGTTTATTAAAAGGAAAATACCTTTTCACAATAATAAAATTTATGTATATCTAAATGACGTGAAGCATCTCTAGTGTGATCCACACTTTTGACCATCTAGATGTACAAAAATTTAGTTTTATAACAACCCCACTTTCCACATACATTTTTGATGTAGGATGAGTATCCCAAAGTTCCATGTCACTATAAAATATCTTAAGATAATGGGGATGTAAATAGCCTACTTATTCATGCACTTTTATTTTTTGGATTAATAGTTAAAATCCTCTCAAGAGCACATATATAGATGAAATTCAATAATTTCATGTAACCTTGTCAGTTTTAGGACATTGGACATTACACTTAATTTTTTGCCATTTTATGCTTTACTTGTTTGGTATTTTTGAGTCTAAAACTATTTAAAAACCAAAACATATCATACAAACCAAACACTTTTATTTATACCATTGTATTTGAATGAGGAGGCATTACACTAACCAAATCAAAATCATTTCTTGCCTTGTTCAAATCATCATTTAAAACATTATGTTTGTATTTTATAAACAACATTATCATGTTGTCCATTTGAGACTAGACCATTTTCCCACTTTTCAAAATCTTAAAAGTCCATTTTTAATCTAAATTTGAAATATTGCCTTTCTAGGTTCTAGTTGAAATTGTTATCAGTTTGTTGTTTTCACTTGGTTTGAGTAAACTTGGGTATAATTTCTAATTTGGATTGAAGGCTATTAACTAGACTCATCATCATTGTAATCTCATTATGGACTTATATTATCTTGATTTTGCTCATGTTCTAAGTTCTTGGATGATTCTACATCCTATTACCATTTGTTGATGTTGTGCTACCCATTTGGTTTTAACTTTATACTTAGGATTTCTTATGTTAATTCACATTTTGAGATTCTTAGTTTGCATTATCATCTTCCTAATCAGAAAGACTCTCTTCTAGTTTTATATTCACAACTCATCATAGTTGTTTCTATATTTTATGGTATTGACATATCTTTGACCTATGTTTGTTGTGATAGACTAAAATTTTGGTTCCAAAGTTATCATACCCTCTTCTAATTTTATGATTTTAACCCACTAAATTTGAGTAAATTCATAACCATTTCTTCTAATTGTGTGGTATTGATCCAAGTGGATCTCTCCATTTTTTAAAAATAAAAGTTTCCATATTCTAATAAAAATAATTTCACATCATAGAGCTCGTCGAGAGCTTTTTGACGCTTTTTGCAGTTTGCAAAACAGACACCGTATGCAAAAGTTATGAGCAATTGAAGTTTTGGTTCGATAGGTAAAAATTTGGTGTTGTAAAATGACGTGGCACAGTTGCGAAATGCCAAGTGGACTAGTCTCCATTTGACACGTGGAAATAATTAGGGGCAAAATTTTGTTTAGGTGTTATTTATCACATGTTATTTGAAATTTTCAAGCATGCCACACCACCTTGCCATGTCTATCACGCCACCCAAGGAAAATTTCAAAGTCCAAGGTGCCTAAAATGGAGGGAAGACAAGCTCAAAATCAGTCAAGGTGCCTAGAAAGGTGGGTGGCCAATTTTGAACCCCTAACCTTATGGAAAAAAAGTAAGAGACTTAGCCACTATGCCACAGGCTTGTAACTAATTATAGAAGCATGAATCTGTATTTGTTTTAAACAGTTTCTAGACTGTGTTTTTTAATTTTAAAGGCTGAGACTTTGTAAAAGCTTTGGGAAAGCTTAGATAATGGATTTTTATCTATTTTTCGGCCATGAGACTTAGTATTAATACTCTTATTATCCTATTTGCATATTGGAAGAGTATTTTTAAGCCCATAGTGGAGATTTTTAGGACTTTTGTAGCAACTTTGTAGGTGTGAAGACTCATAGAATTTAAAGGTGCTGGGCTTGATTATCAGTCATGGTGAAGGTGAAATTTGTATTGAGAGATCAACTTACAGAAAAGTTTTTTATTATTTCTAGGTTGTTGAAATGCCCTTAATGGAAATGGTTCACTCCTTTGGAGAACCCAGAGATGTAGGCATCATTTGTTGAGCCGAACTTCGTTATCACATTTCATGTTTCTTGGTAATTTGTCATTTTGATGCATGATTTTATTTCAATTTGCTGATTTGGTTTAATTAGTAAATGAACTCATGCAAGTAATTTTCATTATGACAATTATAACACAACATTATTAAAAAACCAGTTCAATAACCAAGAACGTTTTATGCCAAAACATTTTGCAAGTTCTTTTGATTTTTTTGAGAATTTGTATCAGTTTTGAGAAATCAGTATTCATATTTTGAACTTCACTTTGAATTGAATCAGTGGATTTTACAGATCAAGTTGGTATCAAAGCAGTTAATCAATGGGATTTAACAATTGGTTGTTGTTTTTGATTTTATTTTGGCATTTGTTTCAATTTTTGTGATTTGACAAGTGTAATGGGCAAGTTATCAAACAGAGCCAAGCTTGATGAGCTTGAAGCATATAACCAACAAATCCAGGAAGAGAATGCTTTCCTAAGAGCAAGATTGAACTTTTTGGATGAGGAGATTACCCATTTGAAAATGGAGTTACGAGCCCAAGATGAGCTTGTGGAAAAACTACAGAATGGTGGATAAGTGAAGGATTTGCCTTCCACTATAGATGCAAGCACTATGACAGATGAAAACATTGTAAGTGCATGTAAGTCATCAATTGATTTTTCTTCCCATGAAGAATCTAGTAACAATGATTTTGGTAAATTTGAACAATATACAAAAGGAATAGGTTCAAAATTACTTGTTAAAATGGGATTTAATGGAAAATGCCTAGGAAAGGATGGCCAAGGTGATACTAACCCCATTCAGGTAGAGAATAAGCCTAATCGTGTAGGGTTAGGATACAAATCTAGTATTCAAAATGAAACAAGTGAATGCTCTGAGAAAGCAGAAGCAAGATGTGTTATGGAGAATTGTAAATCCTCTTGAATGGAAGGTAAAACACATTCTTTTCACCACACTTGCAATCATGTTGATTCTAATTCTACCAGACAACATAAATATTCCAATGTTCCTTTTGATTATGGTACACAAAATTTGTGGCATGTTTATCCATGTAGTTTTTGTGGATTGTCTAATCATTGTGTAGCCAAATGTTGGAAACATAAATCTTTGTTAGGAAAGATTTTGAAAGACTATTCTCCTAGACAGAGTTCTGAGAGTAACAATAAGAATATGTTTTCCAATAGAGTGGACAAAAGGTTTTGTACTCATTGTAACAGAAGTGGACATCAGGTTGAAAAGTGTGGGAGACTTTAACCATCACACCATCCTAGAAATGGTAAGATTAAGATGGCCTATAAACCTATCAATAAGGTAATTAATGAAGTTAAATCAACCCATACAAATGTTACTAAATCCACTAAAGAAATCTCACCAACTAATCAGGAAAATTGGATTAAGAGGGTTGGTAAAGAATTTTTGACATTCATGTTGTCATGATTAGTGGACGCATTCATGTTGCAAAGCAATTTTGGAATCTATGTTGTATGCATAAAGAACAATCACCATGCTTTGAATGTTGATCTAGTTTATTAGAGTGGCTCGTAGAGAACAACCAAGGGATAGGTTAAACATACTTGGAATATTTTCTCATGTTTGGGATTTTGAAACTTCATTTTTAAATCTTAACAACAATATATGTAGTTTATATGGACATGAGTAGTATGTCTATTTTGAGAAATTTGCATTTTAGTTTATATGTTGTCTTTTATATTGTGCAAACAGAGGATTATAAGACCCTTTATGAGCACCGTTTGTAATTGTACTAATTATACAAACTATTTGTAGCCATGCATGATATTTACACATTCTATAAGACCCTTATTTATTTTTGGGCATTTTATTGTAACTATCAATTATGGTTACAAATAGCATGTTAAATTATTACACTAACAAATTGGTTTGCAGTTGCACTTGGTGAATAATTTGCAGTGATTGGCAGATGCACCATTTTTGAGATGCGACATTTGAGCAAGCAGTGTGTTTCTATCCACAATGTGGTAATTGGTAGATATTTGTTTTTTACTAACATTTCAAGGATTCAATTTGAAATTTGAATCATTACTATGATATGTTGCAGTGATGTTTTTGTAGAAGCATTTTAATGGAGACCATGCTTTTGGGGTCTAAAAGTGCTTAGTGGGGAGGTTTGATCCAGGTGGATCTCTCCATTTTTGAAAAATTAAAAGTTTCCATATTCTAATAAAAATGATTACCCAGCATAGAGCTCATTGAGAGCTTTTCAATGCTTTTCACGGTTTGCAAAATGGACACCGTATGCAAAAGTTATGAGCCGCTGAAGTTTTGGTTCAACAAGTAAAAATTTGGTGTCGTAAAATGACGTGGCATAGTTATGGAATGCCAAGTGGACCAGTGTCCATTTGACACGTGGAAAATAATTATGGGGAAATTTTTTTGTTAGGTGTTATTTATCACATGTTATTTGAAATTTTCAAGCATGCCACACCACCTTGCCATGTCTATCACGCCACCCAAGGAAAAATTCAAAGTCCAAGGCACCTAAAATGGAGGGAAGACAAGTTCAAAACAAGTTAAGGTGCCTAGAAAGGTGGGCAGCCAGTTTTAAACCCCTAACCTTGTGGCAAAAAGATAGGAGACTTAGCTACTACGCCACAGGCTTGCAACTAATTATAAAAGCATGAATCTATATTTGTTTTAAACAGTTTTTGGATAGTGTTTTTTATTTTTAAAGTCTGAGACTTTGTAAAAGCTTAGATAATGGATTTTTATCCATTTTTAGGCCATGAGACTCAGTCTTAATACTCTTATTATCCAATTTGCATATTGGAAGAGTATTTTTAAGCCCATAAAGGAGATTTTTAGGACTTTTGGAGCAACTTTGCAAGTGTGAAGACTCACAGAATTCAAAGGTGCCGGGCTTGATTATTAGTCATGGTGAAGGTGAATTTTGTATTGAGAGATCAACTTACAAGAAAGTTGTTTATTGTTTCCAGGTTGTTGAAATGCCCTTAATAGAAACGGTCCACTCCTTTGGAGAACCTAGAGATGTAGGCATCATTTGTTGAGCCGAACTCCATTATCACATTTCATGTTTCTTGGTAATTTGTCATTTTGATGCATGATTTTGTTTTAGTTTTCTGATTTGGTTTAATTAGTAAATGAACTCATGCAAGTAATTTCCATTATGAAAATTATAACACAATGTTGTTAAAAAATTGGTTCAATAACTGAGAACATTTTATGCCACAATATTTTGCAAGTTCTTTTGAGTTTTTTGAGAATTTGTATCAGTTTTGAGAAATCAGTATTTGTATTTTGAAGTTCACTTTGAATTGAATCAGTGGAGTTTACGGATCAAGTACTATGCCACTTATTTTATTATATTCTTGTTTTACCTTATCACTTGCTTAGATAAATAAAAACACACCTTTTTAACATTTGAAAAACATATTTCACATCTTATCAAACCTAGATAATAATCTTCTAAACATGATGCAAAGGAATACTTGTAGTGGGGTCTCTTACATACCTAGTTATGAGGAAGAGCATTTTTATGATGGATAGGATAAATATATTATGTTTGAAGATATCCCAACAACCATAGGATATGAGTAAGACTATTTTAAAAATCAACCCTTAGAATACATAGATTAATCCCTTCTAAGGTTGATTGAATTAGGCATTATTTTGCCATCATATTTCCCTATATATAATTACACACATTAGTTAGGGTAGAAGAGCAATAGTGAGAATAATACCTTGTTCATATTACATAATAAAACATTACTTCTTATATAAAAGGAAAGGAAGTACTCATAGTGTCAACACCTAATGATCAAGATATTTCTACCAAGATCTCAAAAATAAGTCATTAATACATAGATCATCTTATCATGGACTTGATTGACTCTTTGGTTTCCACTTTAATACACAACAATGCTTCTAATGAATAAAAGAATGTAGTAGAACAAACATAGTATATTATAGCTGAGAACACACTTATGATATATAATGGCATCTCAATTGAACAAAAAAATCCTAAAGAGGTTTCACAACATGCTTTGCCAGACATAGAGCATACATTTTTCAATCAGTAAGAGACTCTTGTCCCTTCATAGAACTAAGGAATGAAAAAAATATCATATATTGAGGGTATTATTCAAAATACTATGGAAAGTTCCTCTCAAACAATGTGTACTTTGGTGAAATGTCCATAAACTCCCCAAAATCAACAAAACACTTATAATCCATGATGGTATATTTTAGTAAATGTTTATCAACCTAAGAATTAGTGATTAACCTAATCGACTCAAGGAGTAAACTTAAATAAAAATATAGATAATAGGGTTTACATCCCTAAAAAAATAACACAATAGGGGCACATACCACCATAAAAAAAAATTATATTCAACCTACCAATGCATAAAACATGCATAAGTGGAATTTAAGTAAGTAAATAATGTCAATATTGGAGATGGGAAACTGAGTCAATAAATACAAGTTTGACGAGATATGACCATATCCATTCAACTTGAGTATTCTATAAGTCCCATTTCCACCTCACTTTAAGGCACCCAAATTTGATAAAATACAAAGGTAAGGGTGATCCTCATGAACATATCTAGACATTTTTTATGTTGTGCCAAGAGGTAACCTATAGTAGTGTTTATTTTCTTTGATTTTTTTCATGCAGTTTGGTAGGGCATGCTTTAGACTAGATCCTTAAGTTACCTAAGGGATCGATAGTAGATTGGAATGATTTATCTAAAACAATTCAATCATTTATCTTAAAATATTAAACATGAGTTAACTATGATTGACTTATGTAAAATGAAACAATGAGATGGGGAAAGTTTCATAGCATATCTACAGTGATGGAGAGCATTATCTAGACTCTTTCAAAAAAAATTGTCAGATAAATAGATAACCTTTATTTTTTCATAGAACCTACACCTTGAGGTGGATCATAACCTGTAACTCACTTGTGAAAACACATTTTAGGAAATTATAGACAAGGGTATGTATATTGAAAATATGCTTATTATTAAAGGCCTTGTCAAGACTTACTCATAGGGTCAAATGTCTAATCAGACCCACTCTCTTTTTTGAGCTATTGCAACAGAGAAACCTAAAGGATTTAACAAAAATAAGATTATGTTGGGAAATAGAGTGACTAAATATAGACATATACAAATGGTGTAGTCTCCACCAGCTCCAAATGTGCAATTAGCTCCACCTAGTCCATCAAATACTTTACAAAGGGCTCCTTCAAGATGAGCATTCAATAAATAAAGTGTATTTAGAAAACTAGGAGATCTTATTGAGTCCATGTTTGAAAATCTTGTAGCAGATAATCTAATTATGTCGCCTATACCAAAGGCCATTTCCTGAAGATCAACCTAAACCTAATTTGTATTGGATAGATCAGTTTTGCAACTTCCATCATGTTATTGGTCATGATGCTTATCTATGTGTTCAATTGAGACATCTCATTGAATATTTTATTGAAACCAGTAAAGTGGAAATCAAACTTGCAATGAAAAATAGTATTAGGATATGGGAATTTATAAAGATCCATTTATTAGGCATAATCAATAGCCATCAAGAAATAACTAAAATCAAGGGCATAATCAGTATCAATAAGCCCAAGACTAGAATTTTAATCAACATGATCATAATTAGGATCATAATACCTATACTATTAACTTGGGTTACAACAACATAATAACCTAGGTTACAACAACATGCCTTATTATTATAATAACACATTGGGGCATATTTATGTAAACCATGTTACCATCATCACTATCAAAGATCATGAAATATCCTATGCTTCTTAAAGTATTGGACCCCTTATTATAGGTTCAACACCCTCCCCTTCAAGTAATGCCACATTAGTTATAATCAATTCTATTTCACTTTGGTTTTCATGAGTTATTATCTCTGGACCCCCTTATTTTAATTATAAGGGCTCCTTGTCAACTAAAAATTATACCAATGCAACTAAACACCCATGAGTCACCATCTAAGGACCTTTGCCTTCATCTTCTATTTATAATGGTTCTTTGCCACCTCTAGATTACACAATCATAACTATATGCTTATGATTCACCCTTCAGGGCTCTTTGCCCTCTTCTAACACTAGACCTAATGTGAACACTATGCCTTTGGATCTAAAGTTGAACATTGTACCAACCAAGGTCAAACCTTTTCATGCTTCTATTGAAAATCCATATAGTATCTAAAACTAAGTAAAACCCCTATGCAAATTTATATTTTAGATTTTTTACGTATGTCTAAAGTCCACATAACTATTTTGAATGAATTCCTTCAATAATTCACTATTCCCCAAGACATTAACCCTAAATAATTTCAAACACTTGTAGGGAATTTATCTCCATTCTGATAGGTTACATTTCATGAAAGAGATATGTCTACTCTTGATCCTATCCTTAATAACCCCTTATATATTGAGGTCATTATTAAAAACCATAAAATCAAGTGGGTTATTATAGATAATGGTTAAGGACTAAACATAGTGTCCTTCAACTAGTACAATGATTGGGTTATACTATAAAGGACATTCAGCCAAAGAAAATCACAATCAAGGCATATGACAATGCTAAAATGGAATCTTTTAGAAATTTTTATTTACTAATCATTATTGGGTCTATATCCCATCATAACTTATTACATATTATGGATATTGAGTTGCCTTATAACATAATTCTTGGTCATCCTTGGATCCATGAAGTACAAGCCATCCTGTCCACTTTACATCAATGCCTCAAGTTCCCCCATGATGGGATTGAAGTAAACATTCCTATTGATCTACAACCCTACTAGTATTGTAAACACTTAGAGGTTGAATTTCATAATTATAACTATCATCTTGGTTTTGAATCCATTGTAAAGAAGAACAAATAAATAGTTTTGCATCTTCCCAAATCCAATTATATCACCCCAAGTGACCTTGCTTCCACTTCAACTGATATTTTTCCTATAACCCTTGTAAAAAAAAGTCACTATAGAGCTCGTTGGCATTTCCATGTACCATCTAAAATATTCCTTCTATATTGATAAGTTTCCAAACTGTCCTAAATATTTTGGCAAACCCAAATCTTACCAAATCCCTTGTAGACCCAACATGATTTGGAAAAAGAAGAAAGATACATAAAAACCATTGATGGTATTTTGACCTACTACTTCACTAAATTAGGATCAAAAAGGTTTCATTAAAGGGGCCTAGTTAGATTTAGATTACATTGCTAATTATTTTCATAATCCTAAATATCATATCCCTAATCAGATCATGGATAACTTTGATTATATAGGAAAAGGCCTCAGGCCACAAAAGTAAGGAATCTTGTAACCTTTATCATCTAGTAAACCTAACATAAATCAAGGTCTTGGATTTATATTGCCTTGGGGGGACCTTATCTATTTTTATAGTGATTCTTCTGAATCGACTAGTAATGAGAATCTTGGTAGTGATATAGTGTCCCATTATAGTATTTATGAAGAGATTGATAACACAAACTTATTTGAATTAAACTCCATTATTACTATCAAATTTCATTATTCCCTTTGCCTTTGCCATCCTAAAATCATTTATTGGGACCAACAAAATTTTGTTATACACCTTGATGAATTACAAAATAAAGAATCTATTACTGAGTACATGGGCCTTAGAGATGGATTATTAATCAATGATCATAAACAAGGCCTTGACTTCTCTTTGGACCTTTATACCTACTTTTGAGAGAAGGAAAATTTTATTGGCCATGAAAAAGATAAAACATCAATATCCTTAGGTGAAAACCTCTTTGAGGCACTTGTTGATCAGGGAAATAGTAAAGAAAAAGACAACCCATTGAGTGAAACCTATTTTAGGTGCTCTTGGATGGGGAAGTTTTCTCATCTCCATAGGATGTATAAGCTCCATCAAGTAGTAGCTCCATACCCAATGCCAACATCACATTATAACAACAAAAAGCTTTTTAGTGACTTGCTCTTGACTTTCCAAAGATATTTTCTAGTTGGACACTACCTAAACCGATAGATTTAGATTCATCTCATTATCTAGAGCTTTGGGAAGAACAACCAGAAGCTGAAGTAGAAGAAGATAATTAGGATTAAATGTTACCTACTATTCTAGAATATGGTTTTACACTCCTTGTAAAAAACACTACTGAAGTGAACCTAGTGACTTATGGTAATCCCAAAATTATTTATCTTAGAGCATCCCTCATTGATGAGGAGCATGACCACATTGTCACCATTATGAGAGATTTTATTGATATCTCTACATGGGATTATTCTAACATGCTAGGATTAGACTTTGAATTAGTTGTGTATTGACTTTTTGTTTATCCAAATGTTAATCTAGTCAAACAAAAATTGAGGAAGATGCATCCATGCATCACTCTTTTGGTAAAAGAAAGAAAAAAAGAAATTATTAGGAGCAGGCTTCATCAAACCACTAAACTATTCCAAATGGCTATCAAATATAGTCCCAATCAGCAGAAAAACACAAGGTATATGTATTTGTATTGATTTTAGAGATATCAATAAGGTGTGACCCAAAGACAATTTTAATCTACCCAACATTGATTGAGAGGATCCACCTACAACAAATTGATAAAAATACATGAAATAATAGATTTATAAGATTAGTAGAAGCACTAAAATGATTATATAGATCACAACGCAAGATCTTCCTACAACAAATTGATAAAAATCCACAAAATAATAGATTTATAAGATTAGAAAAAGCACTAAAATGATTATATTGATAACAAGTTTTTGATACTCTATTGGTAATATGTTGAACTAGTATGGAAAGTATAAAGAGTTGATATGACAAGTTTTTTGATACCCATGGTAATATTCTAAAACTAATATAATGGGCCCCAAGTTTCAATGGCTGCTTAAGGGTTTAAAAATATCACTCTATCTACCAATGTCATCTAAGCGAGTACCACTCTCTAAAAACTTTTTGGCCACATATTTATCTCTCAGTGACAACTCTTGGTTTTCCACATAGATGAAAACTACTAAATCAAGAAGGGGTCATTGCCCATTTCACTGGTAGGTCCTCTCAATGGACTAGTTACTTTGGGGTTCTTGTGATACTCCTCATAATGAGTTTTAGGGCTTTCACCCAAGTACTTCCCATAGTTATGCGGTCAAGTTTTTACTCTAATCTAAAATAGATTATTATGATATAGATAATTACTAAAATTAATTATGCATCAGAATAGAGTTAAAAATTTATAAAAAATTACTTAAATGGATTATGTATAAAATAGTGTTGAGACTCTATAAAGAAAAAAATTTGACCGTAGAAAGCTCTTTGATACTAGATGAGAGGATCCTCTTGCAATAAATTGATAAAAATGCATGAAATAACATATTTATAAGATTAACATAATCATTGAAATGATTATATTGTTCATAGGCCACTTCGAGGGGGCAACCTCCTTTGAGCAAGCTCAATACAATAAATTCATGGATGCCTCTATTGGCCTCAACACTTACTTATATACTAAGTCTAATCTAAGAAACTACTACTTACCATGAATGTGGGATAAAATAAAATTCTCATGGGATGACTCACAAATAATATGTGTCTATAACAAATAATATAATACCAAAGTAAAGAAAAGGGGTTGTACATGTTCCTAACATTGACATAATTGTTAAATATACTACTAGGTATGATATGTTTCCCTCATAGGTGGATTTTACATCTATAATTGGATTAAGATAACTCAACAAGACCAACACAAAACTGCATTCACCATACTGTGGGGAACATTATGTTATCAAGTCATGCCATTTGTCTTGAAGAATGTTGGGGCCACCTATCGACATGTTATGACTATCATATTCCATGACATGATGCATGATATTATTGAAGACTATGTTGATGACATACTAGATAAATAAAGAACACATGTAAAACATCCTGACATTCTATAAGAATATTTGAGAGACTTCATGAGTACAATGTCTATTTGAATCATAAGAAGTGTGTATTTGTTGTCACTTTAGAAAAAATGTTAGGATTCATTGTATCACAAAGAGGGATTGAAGTGGATCTTACTAAGGTTAAGGACATTGTATAAATGCCTCCAACTTCTAATCTTAAATATCCCCATAGCCTACAAGGAAATATCCAATCTATCCACAAGTTCATTTCACAACTGGCATAGAAGTGCAACCCATTTACACACCTCTTTAAAAAAGTGGTTACCTTTTAATGGAATATTGAATGTCAATCAACATTTGTGAATCTCATAACATACTTGGCCAACCTACCAGTTTTGAGACCATCAACACATGGACAACCATTACTTCTTTATATTTTAGCCATAGAACATGCATTGAGGGCACTCTTATCCCAACATGATGAGAGAGGAAAGGAACATGAATTTTACTACTTGAGCTACATAATTTTGGCCTATGAGCATAATTATACACTTATTGAGAAGGAATGTTTATATATGGTGTTCACTTCCCAAAATTTATGACACTATATGCTAAATAACCAAATTATTATTATTGCTAAAGTGGACCCCCTCAAATATTTATTATCCAAAATAACTCTCACAAACTACATGGCTAAATGCTTCATGCTCTTAAGTGAATTTGATGTTGAGTACCATAATAAAAAAGTTATCAAGGGACATGTCATTTCATATCAACTTATAGAAGCCCCTATTATCAAAACTCAACCACTCAAATTCAATTTTCCAAATGATTCTATTATGATAATAGAAGTACTACATGAACCTAAATAGTGGAAGATATACTTTGATTATTCCATCACTTCTCATGGATCTAGAGCTATAATTTTGTTGATTACACTATAAGAGGATCTGATTCCCAAGGCATTTCATATTAATTTTCATTATACCAAAATATGGCTGAGTATGAAGCACTTATTATAGGATTTAATCTTGTAGTGCAGTGGGATATCCAAAACTTAATGGATATGGGGATTCCCAATTAATTATCAATCAAACCACAAATTAGTATTAGACTAGAAATGAAAATATTATACCTTCAAAACATATTATGGATAATTTCAAGGCTCATTTACAATCCTTATAATTTGAATAGGTACCACAGGCCAATAATAGATTTGTCAATGTAATGGAAACAATTGGGTCCATGATACATATTGATAACAGTGCTAAAGAGTATCAATTTCTTATTGAAAATATTCTAGAACCTACTCATGTCTTCCCAAATTTAGAAAGGGTATGTATCCTTGCTGGTCCTAATCCCCCATCTAGAATACCTTGGTTTTAAGACATTTATAATTATTTCATGACCAAGTCTTTCTACCTAACCTTTCAAATAATCATCAAAAATGTTTCCTTCATTGCATAGCCCATTATACCCTCCTTGGAAACATGGTTTATTGTAAAGGCTATGATGGAATGTTACTTAATTATTTATTTTCAATATAATCCAAGTTAGTATTTAAAGAGGTTCATGAAGGAATGTGTAGGGCCCACACCAATAGTGTAGTCTTAGCTAAAAATCATCTTAGAATAGGTTAATATTGACCCAAGATGGAGACAAATGCTTGTAATTACATCAAGAAGTGTGTTTCTTTCCAATATTATGGTAATTTGATATACACACCTCCTTACCACTACAGTTTATTAGTACACCATGGCCATTTTATACATGGGGCCTTGATCTCATAAGGAAAATTAACCCAAAATATTTTGATGACCATAAACATATTCTCACTACTACTGAGTATTTTAATAAGTGGGTTGAGGACATTACTCTCACTTGCATCACCAAGAAGTAGATTTCCAATTTCATGCATTACCATGTCATCTACCGATATGGTATCCCATCCTATATTTTATTTGATAATGGCAGATCAGTTATCAATGAAGATGTTAAATCTCTTTGTGAAAAATTCAAAATTAAGCATAAGAAATCTACACCATATAACCTACAAGGCAATGATCAAGTTGAGGAATTGAATAAAATATTGTTAATGATGATAGCTATAATTAGCACTTAAAAATTTTCCTTCCCTTTGGGCTTATCACACTAGTCATCAAACCTCCATAGGAGCCATTCCATACTCCCTTGTTTATGGCATAGAATCCATTATCTTGATTGAGATCGGGTTGCCTTTACTATGAGTATCCTTAGAGAATATTGAAGATAATGAAGATTATAGAGTTTCTAAGTTGTAAGAGCTATAATTCCTTGATGGCAAGCAATTGGGTATCCTAGATAACCTATAAGCCTATCACAATAGATTGCATAAAATCTATAACAATAACTTTCTCCCTTGCAAATTTGAGATTGGTGATTTGGTCTTGAAAGATAATCAAAATAACATTAAAGCTAAACATAAGAAGAAGGGTAAGTTCCAACCTAGTTGGCTAGGACTATATGTCATCACAATAAATTATGGATTGGGGGCATATCATCTAGCTACTTCATGTGGTGAAAAACTCCCATAGCCCATGAACATTATACATCTCAAGTAGTTATACACTTAATGACCTTTTGAACCATTATATACAAGACCCTTTACTTAGGGGCAACTTGTGTTGAAGTCATTATATCCCACTATTATATCTTGGACCATCTTATCTTAGACCATTTTCATTCTCTCTCGACCTACCCTGGACCATTCTCATGAGAACCATATTCTTGTATAACTTTGGACCATTATCACTTTGGATCATTTATATTCCACTAGACTTATTTTTGTCCCAATCTAAACCATCCTCTTTTGGAACATATTCATTTTGTCTTGTTCTACCCTAGACCATTCTACTTAAAACAATATTTATTTCATACCCTACATTGTTGTAACCTAGATAGTTATATTCCTTAACTAATTATGATCTTGATTATGATTCATATGCATTCTGGATACACTCAGAGCTAATTATACAAAGTGGTTCAGCTTGAACAATATTTTTCATCTTCCTCTTATAGACAAGTGAACACAAATACATTAGTACATAGTTTTTGCTTGTTGCGTGGTTCTTTAGATTTATCTATCATTGCATAATATTTTATTATTATTTCTAGTCATTGTTGCCTTAACAAGATCACAGGGGTCATTATAGCTTGTTTTAGCTATGATTGAAACTTATTCTCTTGGACATGCATCTCCATGATTAGTTGGTTCCTTGTGCCATTATTTATAATTACAATCATCATTGTAGCTAATTTGGTTATTGTTTGAACTTTTAACTTTGAAGTTCATCTCTTCAGTTAGGTAGTTCCCTAGGCCTTTTGTTAATATTTCATTTCTATTTCTTATCTAAAAGAATACAAAAACATTAAAAATCAATCAACAAAACAAAAAAAAAAACATTGTCTTATACTTTTTTTTAGTTTGATCCCATGCCCTTGTCATTTTACGAGCACTCATTTGAATTATCTCACCATTTTACAAGCCCATTTTTCTTATTTACTCTACAACATCAATCATGTTTTTTTAACATCATTTTTCTTCTATCTCATTTTAGAGGAGAACTACATGTGGTCTAAAGTTCATGTTGGATCTTACATTCATATAACCATGTAGGCAATGTCCATTTGTCTCGTACATCTAGAGTCAGCTTGGCCACCCCTTCCTTTTCTTCTTTTTATCTTGGGTTATTTCCCTATAACATGGGGGTAACTTTATGTCCTTTGTTCTTATTTCATTATGCCATTATCATTATTTATTAGAATATGGGCCACCCTATGGTAGAGAGTAACACATCTATTACATGTGCATGAACAATTATCTTCTTTTTTTACTAACAGTGTGACTAACTTTTCTTATGTGTGTTTATTTGATTTTTATTGTTGTTTTGTTGTGCTTTGTAAATCTCTTCATTCATTTTTGTGAGTGTTTTATTATTCATTTATTTGTTTATACTTATTATGTGTTGTGTTCTTATTTTGTTTATTGGTTTTTTTTTGTATGTTTGTTATTGTTGGGTTATTATTTTATTTATTATTTATTTATTTGTTGATTTATTTGTTTATTGTTTATTCTTGGTGTTTTATTATATTGGTCTTTCGTATTAATATTTTGTCTTGTATTATATTGTTTTGTTATTTTTAAAGTCAAATACATTCTATAACCACTATTAGCCTAGTTTTTAGTTAGGCTTGATTTGTTTAGATTCATATTTAGCTTGTTCTTTTATTTTTCTTTCCAAGTACTTATTATTAATGCACATAGATCTTGATTATTCATATCTTGCTTTCATGTTGTTTGTTAAGTTATTATTGCTTTATACATTCATATTCATAATTAAATCTTGATTGTTAATATTAAGTTAGGTTACATTTATGTATTTATTTTTATCTTTGTTTTTGTTTTAATGTAAATAGTTGTAACTTTGGTATTGGTAATTTCTATCATTATCCTTAGTTATAAATATTCACATTTAAACTAGCCAATCATAATTGAAATATAATGTAATTATAATTTACTTAGACATATGATACATAATTTCATTTTTCTAAAGTAAACACCAAGTTCTCTAAGTCTAAAATTCAATGAATCTCTGAATATCATTTTTGAATGCACCATACCTAACAAGAGATTCTATACAAGATGGGAATCTCTTGACATACATGGTGAGTCAGATTGACTATTTATATGATTAGTTTGGGATGTGTATCTCCTAAATTATATTATAACATCTATTAAAGGCTCTATCTTGCATATCCACTACCTAACATAATTTCATAATTGACCAGTGGTCTATTTTTCTTCTATTCTTCATTCCTCATTCCATTTTCTCTCACTTTTAGGAAAAATACATTATCATGAGGTTCATATAGACTATGTAGGAAACACTTGGATACATGACATATCTCAAGTTAGCTTAGCAATCTTTATTCTTTCTCTCATCTCTTTCATCACTTTATGCATCCTTGTAAGCATGGATTTTTATGGCTTCTTTAGTTATTAGACCATTATGTCTAAATTTTCACCCACTCATATTTACTCTATGAATTATGTTATATCCTTGAGCTATGATTTTAAATTTACCCTACTAGGGCACAATATTTAGACCAATCACCAATCCAACCATCCCTACTGGGGTAAAATTACTTATTAGTGATCAAAATCAACTTTACTATGGCAAAATAAATTTATCAACAATCAAATATGCTCTATTTGGGGAAATTATTAATTCATTAACCTCTTTTATCTAGATCAATGATTTCATTTTTATTTTAATTCTAATCAATATGGCTTTTGCCCTCATTTTGGCAATTCAGAGTGCAACTTGTCTTAGGATTGATCATTCCCTAAGCCCACAATTTTTTCCCTCTTTTGGGTATAAAAAAGTGTGTCACTTCTATTTTGAGATTACATCCTTCCCACTTCCCCCGACCTTGATTCCCATTATATTCTATTCTAGTTTTGATCATTGAAAATCAATGAGTGAAATCATTATCTCATATGGATATACTCTCATCCATGGATTAATTTCACTCTTTCTCTCCCTTCAAGAGTTCATCCTTGCATGTCCTCTCAAGGGGGAATCATGGGTCATTTCTCCATTCATTACCCAGCAACTTGTTCTTGATAACTCTTTCATTATTTGAAAAGATGTTAATTCAAATAAATGTCTCTCTATTCCTTCTCAAACAAGGGCAAAATGTAGACATCTAGTTCCTATCACTATTTTGCTAAAATTGTCAATCTAAATAATATTTTGGAAAAATGCACAATCTAGGGGAAAATCACTATAATGCACTAAATAGTTCAAACTTGTCACGTATAAGTGTTGATTTAGGATAATGAATCCCTAAATGGGGCAATGCATTTTATGTAATTATTATATTTTTTCAAATCACTTTGAGTCAAATTGTGACCATGTAAAATGATGTTTGGATCACTGAATCATTATAATTTGATAGCACATGTCATATGCATGTGTTATTTTACATCCATAATGCTCTAACTAGGGAATTATTCTATACACAACTAATACCTTTTTTCTAATTATACTCTAGTCAAATTATAACTTAGTAAATTGACATTTTAACTAGTTTGATTAAATGAAAAACCAATTTCCAAAGAATTGTAGAAAATTAATTAAACACACTCAAGAAAATTAAACCAAATCAAGGGATTAAGTGAAAAATTCATGGAAGTTATTAAAAATCTATTAATTATAAATTCATTCTTGAATCATGCATCACCTTATGACATCATTAGTGGGTGGCATCCATAATCCATTAATAGAATAAATATTAGTTTAATGCCCTCCCATGCCTCATTAATGCCCCATTATTCCAAATATTAATGGGGATATTTATGGCTTATTCCTCTAAAATTGAATTGATTTATAGCCACACATCTTGATCTCAAGATGGATTATCATGGTTAATTTTGACCATTTTCAAAAACATATAAATAAGAGGGCCAAGGCCACCATTTTTAAGCTTCATTCATGCAATCTTATTATGCAAAAATTACAATAGAAAAGCTTCACCTATTTTCACATATTGATAAAATTCACAATCCTAAGCCATTAGTGCACTAAGAAATGACGTAAGATCATGACACTCTTCATTGACAAAGACTTGGAGCACCAAATTTAGGGAAAATCATGCTTCTTGTCCAATCTTGAGGGAGGGACACAATTTGGAAGGTTTGATGGTATATGTCTTTCTTAAATAGCTCTTATATTTCCTTAGCAAAACCCCTTGAGGGAGTAGGATTAGCACATTATGTATTTTATGCTTATTTCAAGTTTTATCTACTAACACATGGAATAATTTGCTTTGTAATCTTACTCTTTAAGGCTGACCTAGACCTATAATGTTTAGATATCAATAAGAATATAGGGTTGGGATAGGCCAATAGTGTATGGTAAATGTCAAAGAGGGGTTTTGGTTTAGATAAAGGCTAAGAAAGATGGTGTATTACCTAGAGGAGTGTGTAAGAGAGGAGGAAAATATTATAGAAGTGTATAGGATAAGGTTATGAAGATAGCAAGTGGTGGTGGGACAATAATCCTATAACACACTTGGTATGCCCACCCCTTTCCTTGTGTACCTCTTACAGCATGTACTGAGAGAGATTGAGACTCACTAGGTTCTTACAATAGATAGATCATCAGTAATTGATAATGTTTGAAAATATTATGTGTATGCATATGCCCAAATTTAAGTTCATCATGTGTCATGGAGGTGCAACATGGGATGGTACTTTAGGGAAAGATCATAACAATACATAATGATGAAGCTAAATAAATTGTAGTAAGAAGTAAATAAGATAAATGAAAGGATATAATTAAAAAACACATACCTTTACTTACCTTATTGATGTAGATAAGAAATGAAGTGAAAGAAATATGAAGGTATCTAATGTAGGGAATATTAGGTGAACCTATAGAAATTAGTGAAAAAGAGTGAAAATTTGAAATTTTTACAAAAAATACATGTAATATGTGAAAATATTCTCTACGATGTCAAGATTCCATACCATTTATCAGTTTGGAAAAAGAAATAGTAGAAACAAATAAATGATCAAAAAATAAAATTTGGTTGTTAATATTTGATACGTAAATAATTTTAAATAGTAAATGTAAATAGGGTGAAAAATAGTTTATTCATTATTTTTACTATTATAAGAAAACATTGGTCTAAAAGACCTAATATAAGACTAGAGAGTGACCATGGTGAGGAGATGACAACTAAAATGTGTAGGACATATAACAACCATAACTAGTGTAACACAACTAAGAAAACATGAATTTCAAAATTTTGAACAATTTTATTTGAAATTAAGATAGATATAGAAAATTAAATGGTAGGCACAATTTAGATATTGAAACTAACCCTAGGAAAGTTTTAGGTAGACTAGGGGTATAAAGGGAAACTAGGTATGAAAATATTAGACTAATAAATGCCTAAGGAATTTATGGTAAATGTTCAAAAAGTCACTATAAGTAGAGAATGGAATCAACCCGATTGACTCAGTTTATAAGGTAAGAGAGAAATAAGGGGTTGACTATGTATCAATGTCTAACATAGTATTACTTAAGATGGATTAATTCATACCAATAGGTCAACATAGTTTGGAAAAATAAGATGGTTGACATAGTAACTTCTAGCTGATGTAGTTGGTAATATGTGGACACTACAGTTTGCTAAAAGGGGATGATTGTGTACCAAAGGGCCAATGTAGTATGTTAAATCTAGAAAAGGGTTGATTTAATATCAAATAAGAAAGTATAGTCTAAAATATTATGACCAAATTTGTACTAGTGGGATGATGCATTATAACAAGACTATAATAGGGCTGATTTAGTATCAAATAGGTTGATGATGAAGAAAAACAGAAAGACTAAAAATCTAAATCAAATAAGTTGATAAAGTAGTTAATGTGTACATTTTTAAGAATGTATAATAATGTGTTTTAATTATTATGATGTTAAGATCTAATACATCCTTTGTCCTATGATATTTTATAGAGACATAAGAGATTTTGCCACTTATGGATGCACCATGGCTACTAAATTTATTGGAGTGATTAGCTGACATGGATAGGGCTTGATTAGTCACTTTGGGCTTTAACAAAATTATGGAGATGAGATTGATCCCACTAAGTGTTGATCTCATTGTCAAGTTCCTAGGAGCATGGGAATGATTGACCAACACTTTTTGGTGGGAGGTGGAGGGGGACATAATTGAGGTGGATATCATGTTAGAAGATGTTCATGCATTTCTTAGACTTTTGATAAGTGAGACATCAATGATTATTGATACACCAGAGTCAAAGGATGAGATATAAGCCTTAGTCAATTGGGTAATAAGCTCAAATATCATATACCTTAGGTTATGAGTAAGATTGTTCAATTTATATCTCATAGCCATTTTGGACATTTGAAAGGATGTGATAAGACTTGTGACAACACAAGTGTAGTGTCACAAGTCAAATAGCAATGTACCACTGTATGTGATATCCTTATGCCAATCGATATTAGATCAAGGAGTGTTATATGATTTTGGTTATATAATTTAGGTCTAGACCATGCATGATATGTATGGGATGATATCTAGGGGATAAAAGATGATGATACCTATTATAATTTTGAGCATATGGATATATGAGAGGTTTTTTATGTATTAACTAGTTGGGTTACCCCATGTGATCAATGATAGGTTGCGTTAGGTCATTTAATGAAGGCAAGATCATGTATCATGAGTTATGCCCCATGTTATAGCTTTACAGACAAACACACAAGGGTAGATAGTGTGGCATCTATACACTTATATAGTTTTCATATGGCCTAATTAGTCTATCATTGCTATAGGTTTATCACTTGTGTGGATCATGGGCCACTAGACTTTATGGGTGGAGCCTCATCTAGTGGCTCATGTACCTAGATAGCTAGGACTTACCCATATAGTGGATCTTCTAGTAGTGCCTATTTATTGGGCATGACATGATAGAGAGCTAAGAGGGAGAGGAGGTGAAGGGGTACCTATGGAGATAAATGGTAATTAGGTATTGATGGGATAAACCATGGGCTAGTCGAGCATGATAACAAGAAGTAGTGAGGACATGAGGAGATGAAATAATGGATGTGGATGTAGGGGAGGAGGGAGAAAAAAAACACCACAATAAAAGCAATATCATTCACTATGAGCTCATCAGAGATGGAGACACCATTGAAAAAAAGAGATGTAGGTGATAACTATCACATATAAGGATCTTATAGTAGATCTAAGACATAGTTGATCCATAGAGATACCATTAATGATAAGGCTATAGTGGGCTCAGGTGGTGGCACTTTTATTTTCCTTATTGTAAAGGTAGCTGATAGAGGAGGTACTTGATGAGTAAGTAGATGGCAAGACTCTGATCGATGATACCAACACTAGTGAGAAATATTTTAATTTGATTTATGTTTTGGATATAAAACACTAGTTACATTTTTTATTATGATATATAGATGACTTGATACACACACACACATATATATGCAATTTGATACCTATATAGTTTTGGGGTTTACAAATCCTATGATAGAGGAGGTTAGATGGGGAGCCTTGGTTATGGTGGAATAACATGAGATTTTAGATGGGGTGATGCCACCATACGACCTACCACATTGGATTATCTTATGGTTACATTTTCCCTCACCTAGGCAAGCTTATTTTGACTAGTGGTAGAGGTCATAATATAGCTACAGGCATATGGTGATGGGTTACAACCTTTGGCAGGGGTTAGAATTGGAGAGACATAGGCCTAAAAGGCCTTAGCATAGGAGTGATCTATGTACATGCTGATTGTACCTTAGGATTTTGAAGAGGAAATAATAAGTATATTACTCTCTTGTAAGTCCAAATGATAAAACATCAAGAAAAACAATTTACCAAGACTAAACCCTCTAGCCTAAGAACTAGGAGGAGCATAACACAATAAGTAAGAGCACAAAATAGAGATCAATACAATACAATTTTTTTACCTCCCTTTGTCGCATATGATGCTTACTTGTTGGCATAATAATTTTCAAGATCAGCTTATGATGATCTTAATCTTTTATCAATGCTCTTTAAAGGTAGTATCATCTTTTCAATAGTCACTTGTGGATTGATGTGAAACTTGAAATAATTTTGGAAAAATAATACTACTATTAAAGGCTTCAATAAGTATTCCAAAAAAAAAACCTTACACACAAGAGATTCTTAAAAAATGGTGTGGAAAATTATATTTATAGATAAAAAAAATAAATGTAACCATGGGTAGGTCAATTTAAATTCTAACTTGGGTTGAGTCTAAATTAACCTTGGTTAAGTTAGTATAACTCTGGGTGGGTTTAAGGCACTCATGAAAACTTGACACCTTAGTTTTAGATATTTGTGAGGCATGACAACCTAATTTAGATATTTTTGAGGTGTGAATCATATTTTTAAATATTTATGAGATAATAAATCACTTTATTAGCTTATTTGACTCTTTGACTTCATTTTTTGCTAAAATTCCTTTTTTATTAAATGAATTTCACTAATTTGATTTAGAATTTGTGTTTAGGAAAGTTAATTAGGATTTTCAATATTTAGTCTTTCTTAGTGATTTTAAGCTTTTGGAAATTATTTTAAATGTCATGAATTAATAGCTTGACATGCCAAAAGTGTCAAATTACTAGGTTGTAATTTGACAAGGGTTAGAACTAAACTAGGTTAGTGATGCAAATAAGATAATACACCAAATAAGATCAGCATCATGTTTATGGTAAATTAAATGCCTTACATGGATGAATTTTGGTAATTCAAGTGATTTATAGACTTAAAATATGTCATTTTTTAGTAATTAATTTGAATGCTAGTTTAAGCACAAAAGTGGAAAAAAATTAAGTGTCTACAATTTTACCCTACTTGAGAAGGCATTGCAAGACACAATCAAAGTAATGTATTTTGAAAGAATGAAAAAGTTTGTTAATCTAACTGGCTTAGGCCCCAAAGGGCCATTGATAAGCCCTTGAAATCCCCTTAAGGGAGGAATCAATAAAACTTATAGAATCATTGAACTGTCCCTCAAAATGAGTAAAATGACATAATCTAAATGAAAAAGGGGGTGGGATTATTGAATTTACCAAAGGTCGTTATATATAGTAATGGCTGAAAAATCACTAATTTACCCAAAGTATGTTATAATTATTTAAAAAAGGTATGATATTAGTCTATCCAAAGGTAGTTATAAGTAGTGGCACAAATAAATTCCCCAATAGGCTATTGAGATGGATATTGATTTGCCCAAAGGTGGTTATAATCAATAACCACATAGAAAACATTAATTTGGTCAAAGGTGGTTATAATAAAAAACAAAAAGAAAAAATATTGATTTTCCCAAAGGTGGTTATAATTAGGAACACAAATGGAAACACTGATTTTCCCAAAGGTAGTTATAATCAAGAATAGAAAAAGAAACACACTAATTTTTTGAAAGGCAATTATAATTAGGAACACATATATTAAAAAATGATAACAACACATTTATAGCTTAAATGTGAGTTCAAAGATGCACATTCAAACAAACACATAATATAGGTTGAAAAATGGTGTTGTTAAATTAGTCTCAGAGGGAGGCCCAAAAATATGGCAATGATAAAGGATAAAAACACATTTCTATCCTAAATGTGATTTTGAAGATGCACATTCAAAAAAACTTGAGATATATACTGATAAAAATCATGTTGTTAAATGGGTCTCAAGGGGAGGTCCAAAAAGATGGATAAGGTAGGGGAAGTTATTTTGATATTATCATCTAATTATGTTGTATGACTCATACAGATTCTTATTCCAAGATTATATTTTGTATAAACACATAATAAATCATTTGTTTCACTTGTTTATTAATCATGGATTGAGGCATGTGTTAATATAGTTGGTTGGTTTGTGACTATTGAAGAGATGTTGTGATTGATAGAAGAATTTGTGAGCATGGTTTTGTTGTATATTTTGATATTATGCATGATAGTTATGGATAACTAAAATGATAATTCATATCTTAAGCATGGAAAAATTAATTTAAATGTAAATATAAATAACCTAGGGATAAGATATGATCAATCAAATCCAAAATAGAACAAATAAATCAAGTGTAAGACTAAATACAAAAAGTCACAACCAAAGTACATGATAAGGATAATCAAGACTTAAGTGCAAAAAAAATGTAATAATCCTATGATAACTGAGAAACAAATAAATAAAAAGTTAAAAATAAAATAAAATATAAACAAATAAAAACACAATAAAACACTTATAAAAATAAACACACAAACAAACAAAGTGAAAAAAAGAGTGATAAACAAAAAAAAAATTATCCAAAGACAACTAAACAATCCAAAGTAAATAAAAGAGTAATAAAAAACTACTCTAAAATCACAAAAATAAACAAACTAAAGATAAACAAACAATACTACACAAACAATTGTTAATTATAATGTTAGTGAAAATAAAAAATAAATTATTTGTACGTGTGTAATAGAGGTGTTACTTTTTACGATAGAGTGACCCTTAATTTAGGTATTAATGACACATATACAAAATAATGAAAATTGGCACAAAGTTTCCCTTAGGTTATAGGGAAACAATGATACAACAAAAAAATATGGGCTGGATAGAATAAAAGGAAGGGGTAGTTGAGCTGACTCTAGATGCACTAGGCAAGTAGATGTTGCCTACATAGTTTCATGGACACAATACTTAATGTAAACTTCAAGCCAAATGTAGTTCTCCCAGGATATGGGATAGAAGATAATGGATAATAAGAAAACATGATTAACATGTAGAATAAAATTGAAATGATATCGTAAAATGGTGAGTGTGTGATAAAAGAGGGGACAAAATTTCACAATCATGATAATATCAACACAAATAAATTATGTAAGAGTGAGAACATGGTTTAGGTTAAAACCACAATAAAATTCAAGAGATGAGTATCCACTAATGAACTAATTTCATAACTCCTACTACATATATGGCTTGGAAGGAGAATGAACTCACAAAATGGTGAGATATTAAGATGAATCCAAGTGGTCATTACTATGTCAAAGTCGAATACATAATGTTCATAATATGAATTTATAAAATGGTGAGAGTGTAGGGCTTGAGGCCAATGAGAATGGGGAAACTAAATGATAAGTGGTTACTTATGAGACAGTTATGGGTCTCATAATCCTTAAGGAAAATAAATGGTCCAAAAAAAAGGAAGGTGCAGTTGAGCTAACTTATGATACCCAATGTATCCAGGTGCTACCTACATAGTCTATGCAAACTTCAGGCCAATATAATTCTCTCAAAAATGGGAGGAAAAAGACCAAGGTGGTCTAGAAATTAAGTTGAATATATAAGATGGCTCATCCTAGAAAATTATGATGGATTTATATTTCACATAGAAATTCTAAGCCAATTTTCATGTTTTTGTGATTTTTAAGATTTTTTAAATATTTAGGGGTTTTGAAACTATTTCAGATGTTTTTGGAATTTTCTAGGTATCTCAATCAAGAATTATGAGACACAAAATAGTCCAACTTGTAAAATGGTGAGAGCAAAGAAAAGGGGTGATTGATTTGAATTCAACATTAATCAAGAATTTCCTACATAGTTCCATTAGGTCCTCAAGTCATTGTATTTTTGCCTATTTAAAAGGTGGTGAAATACTTCAAATTAAGTACCAACTATATAAACATAATATTTTAAAATTTTATCAATTACTGATGCTTTATGTCTTGTAAGAACCCATCGAGTCTCAATCCCTCTTAGTGTACAATCTAAGGGGTGCATCGATAAAGGGGTGGGTAGAACATTGGTAATTCATAAGATTATTGTAGCTTATTTCCACTTGTTATCAATCTAACCATCTCTTAAAACCATTGCCCTAAGCTTTGACTGCTATCTTACACACTCCTCTAGTCATTTTACACCATCTTTAGTTGTTTCCCTAACCTAAACCCATTTTTGATAGTTTACATGACTATGTTAGCCACATCAACCTTATATCCATATTGAAAAAACTCATTAGGGTTTAGGTCAGCCCCTGGATAACCTAGTCTGTGACCTAGTTATTTTTTGTCAATTGTGATACTAGGTCGATCAAGTCAACCTTATCAGCTAAAACTTCTAGAAGGGTTTAGGGTTAGATAAACCCATATAAACACATCCATTTATCCATTCTTAGAGAGAAGACAAGATTTATTATTCATTTGTGCTTCTTTACAATTTTCTCTTCCACCATTCTACCTGAGGAGTCTTAGTTTAGGGTTTTTACTTGGAGAATAATCTATTCTTATGGAAAAGTCTTGAATGCTTTGGTCTTTCGTACTGATCATTAAAAACCTCTTTCAAAGTATCTTTGGGCAAGGGAAAGATTGAGTTTCGATAGGTTCATCTTCCAAGTATCTAAAACATTATTCCTCTCTTTAGTAGATAGAAGTAGCATAAGTGATGGCTTTTAAATAATATTATCTCTCCATAAATTAGGGTTTTACCTATAGATATCCTAGTTAGGATTCTCTTATGAATGTTTACTTTTATTATTTACTAACCCCCACTTTGTTCTAAAAGCTTTGGTGAGCACTAGATTAGATTTTTATTTACTTGTTATTAGTTTAGTGAGTATGAAAACATAGGTCCTAGTTAGGGTTATTACATAGTTTTGCTTGATTGGAGGCTTTGGAACCCTCCATAGTGATATTATTATGGTAAGATATCCCTTGGATAGGTCTATCTAGTCCATATATTGGTAATGATCCCAATTATGTAATGTATCTTCAATCGGAAGTGTAAGTAGGATCTATCTTCTCTGAGCTAGGATTGATTTATAGATCTATTGAATTTTTCATTGCATACATTCTAGTGAACCCAATGTGAATCTAACCATTTCATGTTTTATTTCATGCCTTTAATTTCTATCATTTTATTTCTATATATTTTTGATACTAGGTTGACTAGGCTAGTATATTTATAACTTTTGTGTGAAATTTTAACACATAGTTACATTAAAATGATTTTATCCTTTCTATGTAGGTCTTTATTAGATATAAGTTACTGGATCAAGTAGGTCAACACAATATTATTATTTATTCCTAGAATAGTATACTATGTTGAATAGGTCAACTTAGTCTTATAGTTAGCACCTAGATAACAAACTAAGTTGACCTGATTGATTTAGTCATCTAACAGGCTTCAAAAAATAGGGTTTCATAGAACTAAGTTAACCCATTCAACTCAATTGGTATAACTTATAAGCAACATTCAAGGAAATTCAATAAAAAAATTACAAGCCCACTAAGGTTTTTCTATTTTTCTCTCTTTTAATTTAGTATTTAATTATAGTTTTATTTTGTGCAAGTATACACTCTTCAAAATTACAATCCTACAACAAACTAGTCAACTTGGTCGACTTAGTTTTGTAGATTGCCTTTTGTCTAAAAGACTAAGTTAACCTGTTCAACTTAGTTCTTAAATAATATTGGTTCTATAAAAAATTAGTGACCCTATAGATTATATTTATAATTCTTGCATATAATGTCATCTAAACTGACTTTATGCCATTCTTAATTTAGGAATTAATAAATATATGCTAGTAATTAACTCACACTTTCATTTTTAGCTATTTACATGCATAGAGTAGATCACATAGTTTAATTATGTGGTTTTTAAATATATTGTTTAGTTTCACTAATTTGATCTTTTTTCACACACTACCAAATCACAAATTTCAAAATGCATTTAACATTTGTCTTCCCAAGGCCTACTTACATAGATTTCATCACCAAGGGGAAAGTTGAGTTGGTTTTATAGCCAAGCATAAACATGTGGTTAGTGGTATATATTTGAAAAGTTCTTGACACCCTTATTTCTATGGTGTTATAAAGTGAGGGGGTAGGCCCCACTACCAATCTAGTACCATTGCTAACATAGATCCCTTTCAATTTAAACATCCTGAAACCAACCATAGAATGTTTTCTAGTTCCTTATTTTCAGCCAACTTCCCTATCACACTTAAAATAACACTTTATAATAATCTAACAATAGTTAGGATGACCATTTAGCTAACATTTACTTTTCATTTGATTGCTTTCTCTCTAATCATTATATATTATATTATAAAAACTTATATTGGCCATCAATGGTGCAATATTTTTTATTATGTGCCAATTGGATCATTCTCATTGATCTAATTTTTTGTCTTTTCTTCCATTCCTACTTAAATTACATTTAAAAATATTTCCCTATTTTTAACACTATCATTCTATTTGACACATATTTTACAGATTGTGATTTCCATTATCTATAGTATTAAGTTGACCTGGTTAGCCCTATATCCTTATTAGATTATGTTTCTCCTTATTTGCAATACTAAGTCAACCTAGTCGAATATATACTCTTTTAGATTCTATCTAGCATTACTCCTTCAACATATTTGACTCTATACTATTATGCCTTATTTTTAGTAGTACATAGTTGACCCAGTCAACTTTATACTCTTTTTGTTGACCTTGATTCTCTATTTAGCTAACTTAGTTCTCTCTCTCTCTCTCTCTCTCTCTCTCTCTCTCTCTCTCTCTCTCTCTCTCTCTCTCTCTCTCTCTCTTTCTTTTTACTTAGTGTCCTTTTCCTTTTATCTAACATCATAAAATCCCTTATCAAAATCTTCTTAGACAACTTGAATCCATTTAGACACTATATGGGGTGTTCTTTCCTTCTTATTTTTAGCTTGTGGGGTATCTTGAGATGCCCATCCACACATTACTATTGTCTTTGGGGAATTTTACAATGCCTACCCACATATCATTTCAGACACTAGGGTATCTTACGATACCCATCCTACATCTAATTACCCTTTGGGGAATCTTGCAATGCCAACTCTTATTCTCCATTATATGCTACCAAACTAATTTAAATTCAAGAAAATTTATAAAACACATAGGATTGTCTCTCAAATTATCATCATTTATATAGCCATTAATATACATTCTCTCTTATTTTTATACTTTATATATGATATATATCTAACACGTTTTGTAGAATACTTACATGGGTCTTACCTTCTGCAAAAATTCTCTATTATCACAAACTTTAGTCCTTCCTTTTGGTCTTTTGGGTTTCCTTTCTATCATTAGTTTCATTATAAAACCATGGATAAGATCCAATATTCTTCATGATGTACTTTTATCCTCTTTGTTTTCATACTTTTTACACACTTTTTGGCACCCTTTGGGTGTATCTTTTGTGAATTACAGTGTAAGACCATCGACAGGACCTAGCCTTCCTCACAAATACCATCTTTTTCTTATCCCATTTATTTTTCACATGCTTTATAAACCCCATTGGGTTTCTCTTTTATGATTTGTAGTGTAAAACCATGGATAAGACTGAGCCTTCCTCATAAAATCACCATCTTTTTCATTCCTTTTCTATAATGTTGTAATGGTTATGAGCTTTTTATCCTTATTCTAAACATGATATTTTACTTATTTTGTAGATGAAATTTGCACAAAAATATATGCTAGCATGTTTTACTAAATTTAACTTATTCTTATGATAATGAATCACACTTTTCCATCATTTTATTCCTTTTTCACCCTTTAAAACAGTTTTTTGTGATTTGAAGTACTTCAAATTGTTTCATGGCTCATTCCTCTTGATTTCCTTTCCTTTCACTCCACATTGGATAAAATAAGGTTAAAGTCAAAATAGCATTATTTCCTTTCATTTCATTTCACCTAAATTTATGAGACTTTTAGATATCATGCTCTCTAACTTCTCTCTCTTAACAAGAAATTCCCAAGTATTCAAATGAAAATCATCTTTAGCACCCATGTTTGGTTCTCCAAGTTTGTATGGAGGAGGAATAGAAAAATTAATCAATAAAGTTAAAATACAAATCATTTTAAATAAAAGACAACATAAAAATTTTAAAATTCAAACTCACACCAAAAGACATGATTATAATCACATCTCCTATCTCCCATAAAATCTCAAACTCCATAGTCAGCCTTATAATAGAACTGAGTTTCATTGGGGTGTAGTAGGCTAGTAGATTAAAATAGGAGAATTCAATAAAATCTATGGTACTACCTAATTTATCACACAAGTACCCAATCTTTGTAGTAAATCAATGGCTCTATAAGGGGTCTTGAAGAACTAGGAACACATTATGTGAAGGTAGGTCCATTTTAATTTTCATACATGTAACCTTCATGGAATGATCTACACACTTCATTCATTGACCTAAGACTTATGTGGCTAGGATAAGTTATTTATATTCCTTAAGGCCAAAAGTCCTCTTGTTTTTACAAAACTAATTTGAGTGTCTTGGCTTTGATAAAGAGGTCCTCTACCTTAGTTTCTCCTTCATTCTACCCTCCACCCATTTCATTGCCCACCTTGACAAGAAAATTATGATTCTAATTATGTTTTCCATTCTTCTTTTTGTCCTTTTTTTCACATCTTAAAAACATGATAGCACTAATTTATTTTAGTTTTTATCTATCCTTAAAGAAAAACATGTTTGAGAAACTATGGATTTATAACTTTACACAATGGCTCCACATTTCTAGACATACTTTGCTTTATTTTACCATTTATCATTATTGTACCACCCTTTTTATGGACACCTAAGTCTATTTCTACTTTCACGTACTTTTTTCATTATTGAGTGAGATTGGCTTGTTACTTCTCACTCATAAATATTGTTTTCCCTTTTATGCACCTTTTTCCATTGATGATTGAGTAAGGATTATTACTATTCACTCATCAATTTTATTTTACCATTTTTTATTACCCATATTTTTTTATATAAATATTCACATTGATGTTTTATTACCATCCTTTTTTACATGTATCCTTGGTTTGACTTGGTGAGTTTGCCTTTCTTACTTAAGGTTTACTTGTTTAAGTTTTTCAATCTTTAGTAGCCTTACATTTTTGGTTACCTAATTTACTCTAAATTTTGAATTGGTTATTTGGTCTAACATATCACTTATCACCCTATCTTGCCAAATTTACAAGTTTGTCTCATCCACATATCACCAGTTATCTTGGCTTCTCTATGTTTTTTTTGTCTTTGCTCTTTAATTTTATAATCTTGGGTTTATAAAAAGTAGTCCCTATTCCCTCCATAATAAATAATATAAATAAAATATAAAACCATCCAATGATAAAGGTAAGTCAAGGTATGTATTACATTTATTTTTTAGTTATTTCCATTTCAGTGATTTAAATTTTGGTTATTTTTGCTTTAAAAATACTACAACTTTTTTTAGCCTCAACATTGTGTGTTGATGTGTTCTTTTCTCAAATAACCATCCCCTATTTCACCTAAGTGACATATGATGAGATTTGAGTAGGACATATGTATACACATAATATTTTGAAACTTTATAAACTACTAATACTTTTTATCTTGCATGAACCCATCGAGTCTCAATCTCTCTAAGTGCATACCCTAAAGGGTGAATCAAGAAAGGGGTGGGAATAACATTAGTTCTTCACATGATTATTATCCCTTGTTTTCACTTGCTATCAATACAACTAGCTCCTAAAACCATTCCCCTAAGATTTGCTTCCTATTTTGAACAATCCTCTAATCATTTTCAGCATTCATTAACCTTGTCCCTAACCTAAACCCCCTTTTGATGGTTTACATGACTATGTTAGCCACTTCAATCTTGTATTGTTATTGAAAAAACTTATTAGGGTTTAGGTTATCCCTTAGCCAACCTAGACTATAACTTAGTTAATTTTTGTCAATTGTGATACTAAGTTGATCAGGTTGACATTATCAGCCAAATTTTTTGGAAGGGTTTAGGGTTAGATTTACCTATATAAACACATCCATTTTTCCATTCTTATAGATAAGACAAGAGTTATTATTCATTTACACTTCTTTAAAATCTACTCTTCTAGCATTTTACTTGAGGAGTATTATCTTAGGGTTTTTACTTGGAGAAGAATCTAGTTTTTTAGAGAAGTCTTGGATGCTTTTGCCTTTTTTAGTTATCTGTACAAACCATAACTACTTCTTATAAAATAATTTGGCCATGGGAGATATTGAGTCTCGATGGTTTCTTCTTCTAGGTAAGTATCTCTAACTTTGCTCCTCTCTTTAGTGGATAGAAGTAGCATAAGTAATGGATTTTGAATAATATTTTATCTCTCCATGCATTAAGGTTTTACCTATACATAACTTAATTAGGATTCTCCTATAAAATTTTAATTTTATTGTTTACTAACCCCCACTTTGTGTCACAATATTTGGTGATCACTAAATTAGATTTTAATTTACTTATTAATTTAGTGAATATGAAAATAAAGGACCTAGTTAGGGCTATTATGTAGTTTTTCTTGACTAGAGGATTTTGAACCCTCTATAGTGATATTATTATGGTAATATATCCCTTGGATAGGTCTAGTGGGTCTATATTGGTCATGACCCTGATTATCTAATGTATCCCTAATCAAAATTATAAGTAGGATCTATCTTCTCTGACCTAAGATTGATTTATAGATCTGGTGAACTTTCTATTGCATACACTAGTAGGTTTAGGTAAAAGGCAAATGTCAAGGTAAATGATAATAATAATGGAAAAGTGATATGGTAATGTATAGTAAAAGGTGTTGTTCCTAATTTTCCCATAGGTATTTATAATTAGGAAATAATGAAAAAAGGTTAGTGGTACTAATCTTCCCATGTTGGTTATAATTAATAGCATAAGGTGGGACATTGATTTACCCAAAGGTGGTTATAATTAGTGGAATCAATCAAATATAACATCAAAGGAAGAATGAAATTTCTAGGACTTTCATACTACTTTCATATACTATCATTTGAACATGTAATTATGAAACAACTATCATAAATAAATCCATCATTAACCACTTAACATGCCTAAAGTACAAATGAATCAAAACCAAGGCCAAATGTGATAGGAAGGATTAGATAAAATTAACTAGTTGGTAAATGGTTAAGGGTATTGTATAATTGGAAGAGGTATAGTATAAAGAATAAGTATAATATGACATATCTTAGATGATCATTGTAGATGATAATTTGAATCCTTCAAGCGTATAAATTGTATAAACATAATATTTTCACATTTTATCAATTATTAATGCTTTCTATCTTGAAATAACCCATCGAGTATCAATCTCTTTAAATGTGTACCCTAAGGGGTACATCAAAAAAGGGGTGTGCAAACTATTAGTTCTTTGTAGGATTGTTATCCCTTATTACCACTTATTACCAACCAACTCCTAACAACATTCCCCTAAGATATTACTCCTCTTTTTCACACTCCTACAGTCATTCACCACCTTTTGTAACCTTTTTCCTAATCTAAATCCTCTTTTGATAGTTTACATGACTAGGTCAACTAGATTGGCCTTATATTATTATTGGCAAAACTTATTTAGGGTCTAAGTCAGCTCTTGGCTGACCTAGCCCATGACCTAGTGAGTTTTTGTCAATAATGATACTAGGTCAACTAGGCCAACCCTATTAGCCAAAACTTTTATAAGGGTTTAGGGTTAGATCCACTTATATAAATACATCTATTTTTTCATTATTAGAGAAACATAAAGGGTTATTATTCATTTTTGTTTCTTTACAATCTACTCTTCCACCATTCTACTTGAGGTATCCTAGCTTAGGGTTTCTACTTGGATAGAATATATCCTTATGGATAAGTCTTGGATGCTTTAGACTTTCTCAATGATCCTTATAAACCACAATAACCTCTTATTAAGCACTTTTGGCCAAGGGAAAGATTGAGTCACGATGGGTTCATTTATTAGTGTAGGTTTTTATTTTTCCCTATTTATTAATTAGGGAAACTATATTTCTTGTGCATACATGGAGTTTTCCTACATTTGTGGGATAGGCTAGCTCATGTGGAGGTGTGTGTCATAGATGTGTCATAGGTGTCATAAGAATGTCATATGTAACTCCCTTGATGGGAGTTACTTCTCTATTCTTAGCACCTTGTCACCACCTTTCATGGAGGAGTTACAGTCTATTTTTGGGGTACCTTGTCCACCTTTTGTGGAGGAGTTACTTATGTACTCTCCTATATGTATTCCTTACTTTGGCCATCTCATATTAATCAGATTTTGGTTTTCTCTATTTTGTCTTGTGCAATTTATGTTCTTGTGTTATTTTCAAATTGCTTTAGCATCTATGTGGTGTGCACTTGCTTCATCTCATGTGATCACATCTCCATTACACTCACATTATCTAGATTCTAGCAACAACTCCAATATGGTATCAAAGAAAGAATAGTAATCGTGTGTCTGGTTATGTTTTTAGTTCATTTTGAAATCAAGAGGAGTGGAGTTCTCTTTGTTTTTTATTTTCTAGATCTAATCTAAAATAAAATATATATATCATTTCTAGTATCATTTTCTTGGGAATCCTTGGCCTTTGGGTGTCTTGGTTATCTTCACTTCAGGGGCTAGTTCAATAGTTAGCCTAGGTTCCATTATTGTGTGGAGCAGTAGAGAGAGGAGTAGCATTCAATCCACACCAAGCTTTTGCAAGTCTGTGCTTAGCTTCTGACCATTTGCACCACACTCCTTCCAGTAAGGCACCTTCAGTTCCAATAATAGAAGTCCTTCCTTCTAGCCATGCCATTAGGCCGTACGATGCTCAAGTCTATAGGTTTGTTCTTTTTCAAGAAACTTTTGGTCTACGCCAAGCAACAACAAGGCACCTTCACTTCTGCCATGCCATCAGCTATACGACGTCTAAAATAGGTCTATTTTTTTCTAAATATGGTGTATTTTCCTTGTCTTACTCTACCCAGACCTGCTGTGAATTAAAGTCAGTAGATTCCATCTTATTTTCTCTATTTGCAAGGCACCAAGTAGGCTGTATGGTTTCCAACAGGTCTATATTTGTTGTCTTTTTTGCAAGATAAATTTTGGACTGTTTGTTTTTGGCACCCCTTCCTTAATTACCATCTCATGTGGTGCCCCTTGGACATGTGACATCCATCAATTCTATCTTTGCTTCATTATTTTTAGTTTAAAATTGACTTGTAAAACAAAAATCAGTCAATTTGACTGAATATTTAGTTTTTAAGACAGTTTTGTAATTTGGGGGTTTTCATTTAAAACTTGTATCTTCAACTGTCAAAGATGAAGGGTGAGGCCTAGGTTGGTGAGAGGTCAATTCCCCCTCACACAAACCTCCTTTGGATTCCTTGTTTCATGTCAAACCTAATGAGTGGTTGGAAGGCCACTTTCTCTCTCATAACAGGGATTTTTTTAATGTTTTAGCACTTTTTTTGCAAAAACACTAGTTTACAAGAAAATTGAACCTTTAATATCTTTCAAATGGTAGCTTAGATTTGGGTGCAATTTTTAAAAAAGTGTTTGTAATTCAATTATCCATAGTGTAGGCTTGTTATTTGTCAAAAATTCACTAGTTTATAAAGTGCCAAAAATTTGGGTCTCTCAGGACGCATTTTCGACTGAGTCCGACGTCTTGTTTGCTTAAGTCTTGCACTGATTTCTCTAAGACACATTCTCAGCTGAGCTTGACATATTTTGAGCATGCACTTTCATATTTTTTAGGGGGGCTCAATATTTTAGGGGGTGTGATTTTTTTTCACAACTTGTAAATATTTGCTTTCATTCTCCTTTCTACATAATTTCACAACTTGAAATCAACACAACTTCACCTAAATTGAGCTAAAAATGGATTATTTTCAACTTAAACCCCTAACAACTTTCAACTATCATGAATGGAAGGTTAAAATTTCAATCATTCTTAGAAGCAAAGGGTTATATAGGATCACCATGGGTACTGAAGTAGAACCCAACACTGATGCTGAAAAGGTCAAGTGGTATAACTGTAGTGATGAAGCCTATGGATTACTAAGCTTATCTATGTCTCTATAACTTCTCTTCCATATATAATCCTCCTAGACACCCAATGACATATGAGACACCTTAGAAAAGTTATTTGGGAAGCTTGATGAGATGAGAGGTCATGATCTCGAAAATGAACTCATAAGTCTAAGTCCTAGCAACTTTAACACCTTATAGGACTGCTTCACTAAGTTTAAGGCCCTTAGATTGCAATTGAAAGAATGCAAGATAGAGAAGAAAGATGATCAACTCATTCTTTCTATTTTGGAAAAGTTAGGTCTAAGCTATTCAGTCTTTGTCTCCACCTTCCATGCCACAAAAAGTGCCCTTGGCACTACATGGAAAATGCCTTCTTTGGATTCATTCATTGCCAGCTTTACTAGGGAGCAAGATAAGATAATTCAAATGGCCACAATGAAGTCAACTCAACCCCAAGCTTTGATATCTAGAAATGGTAAGGATAAGACTTCAACAAAGGAGAATAAGAAAAAGAACAAGGACCAGGAGAAGAAGAAAGAAAACACCAATCCTACCAAAAACAACACTGAGTCTTCATCTTCTAATGCTAAACCTAAGAAGGATAAGGTTAAGTGTGCCTATTTTAAAAATATAGGGCATTATGAAAACAAATTAATGAATAAACAAATATATCACCTAACTCATCTTCTAGAGAAGAACAACATAGGTGTTCCATAATCCATCAAGCAGAATTCATCTACCCAAGATTCTACCAAGGTAAAAGGCAAGGGTAAGGAGAAAGAAAAGGGAAAGACCCTTGTATCTACTACAACTTCTACATCATCATGGGTCATTGATTTAAGTGCTTCTCACCACATGGGCTCTTCACTAGTTGAGTTTTCATCTTTAGAGCCTTGTAGCATGACTTCAATTAGTTTGGGTGATGACACATCAATTTTTGTTGTAGGGAGAGGGCCAATTGAAATGGAAGGAGGAACATTCAATAATTTTCTAAGTGTTCCTTCTCTTTCAACCAATCTCCTATTAGTGTACCAGATCACTCACATTGGTCAGGGCATGAGAGTTGAGTTTTCACCAGATTTAGTGGCTATCAAGGATTTGCATAGTGATACTACAGTGGTAGTGGGTAGGGTAGATCACCAAGCCATGTTATACACCCTCTCACATTTTGAATCATATTCTTCTCCAACAACATTGTTGACTCATTCAGATGGAGATAGCAAATTGTGGCATGAGTGGTTTGGCCACCTTAACTACTGCTACCTTGAGCAACTTTGCAAACATGACATGGTCATTGGCTTGCCTCGTGTCCAATTCTCAAAAGGACTTTGTGAGGGGTGCTCCCTTAGAAAGCATCCCAAAGCAAAATTCAACAAATACAAAGCTTAGAGGGCTTCACAACCTTTGGAGTTAGTCATGTGATTTATCAGGACCCTTTCCCAAACCATCTTTCACAAGGGCCAAGTACATCCTCACTTTCATTGATGATTTCTCTAGGTACACTTGGATATATTTTCTCAAACAAAAGTCTAAAGTGTTTGAAAATTTTCTATACTTCAAGGCTCTTGTTGAGAAATAGAGTGATAAATCCATCAAGGTTATTCAAATTGATAATAGAGGGGAGTATGTCAGCATCATGTTTGAGCAATTTTGCACCACAGAGGGGATTGATTTGCAACACATAGTCACTTACAATCCTTCATAGAATGGGGTTGTACAACAAAAAAATAGGTTCTTGAAAGAGATGGGTAGCTGTATGATTCACTCCAAATCCTTAGCACCATAGTATTGGGCCGATGCAATCAATTTTGCTTGTTACATTCAAAATAGGGTTCTTCACAAAGCTTTGAAAGGGATAACACCCTTTGAAGCTTGACATAAAAGGAAACTTGATGTTGAGTACCTTAGAATTTTCAGATCCCCAACCATGGCCTACATTTTGAAGAAGAAATGCAAAGCTATGGAATGTCAGTCCAAGCCTTACAACTTTGTAGGATATCCGGATGGTATTAAGGGATATCACCTTCTATATCTAGTCACTCATGAGTTGTTCATCGAGAGAAGTGTCCATTTTTAGGAGAGTCCTAGAGACTCAACACTTGACACTTCTTCTTACTCATTGAATCTACTTCTTCATGATGATTCCTCGTCAGATTCAGATCAGCCATAACAAGTTCTTGATCTAAAGACATCTTCTTCTTCAAGTTCAGACAGTGAGTAGAATGATGTAGAGTCATCCACCTCTAGTCAATCAGAGGATGAGGAGTTAGCACTTGACTCTCCCACTTTTAGGCCACTTTGGGCTAGACAAACACTTGAGAGTGCTAGCACTTGGGTAGGAGATCCCATAGATGACATATGTACTAGGGGGATTTTTAGAGAGATCCACATGCCTTCTTTTCTACAGTTTCAAATGCATAGACTTTTTCAAGAGGCATTGGGGGTACCTGAGTGGGATAGTGCTATGGAGGAAAAATATTCTTCCTTAATCAAAAATCACACTTGGGATTTGACTTCACTTCCTAAGGGAAGAAAGATGGTTCGTTGTAGGTGGATACATTAGACCAATTTTGTAGTAGATGGGTTGGTTGATAAGTACAAGGTGCGATTGGTTGCTAACAGTTTCTCATAGGTGGCAGGAATTGACTACTCAAAGACCTTTGTACCCATTGCAAAGATGACTTCTATCCAACTCACCTTGGCTATTGCCATAGCACATGGTTGGGATGTGCATCAAATGGATGTGAAGAGCACCTTTCTTTATAGAGACCTAGAGGAGGAGATCTACATGGAGCAACTGCCAGGATTTGTTCAAGATTCTTCCTTAGTATGTAGACTTAGTAAATCTATCTATGCCCTCAAATAGGCCCCTCGAGCTTGGTATGCCAAGATGGATTCCTTCCTTCTCATAATGGGTTTCACTAGGTGCCATTATGATCTTAATGTCTACTTCTTATGGTAGGATGATTCACTCTTGATTTTGGCTTTATATGTTGATGACCTTTTGATCACCAGGAGTTCTTCATCAACTATTACAGCAGTGAAGACATCTCTTTAAGATAGATTTGACATGACAGACTTAGGTTTGTTACACTACTTGGCATTGTGATCTCACAATTAGGTTCAGGGATTTCTCTTGCACAGCCTAAGTATGCTCTTGACTTATTGGCTCAGTTTCACATGGTTGATTGCAAGCCATCTTCGACTCCCTTTCTATCAGGAGTCAAGCTTGAGGTTGATTGTTCTTCACTATTGGTTGATGCCACTTGGTATCAACAACTTGTTGTTAGTCTCATCTACTTGACTCACACTAGGCCTAACATATCATATATAGTGGGACTTGTCTCCAAATTCATGCAGGAACCTCATGAGTTGCATTGGAAAGCAACTAAGAGGATCTTTCATTACATATAAGGTTCACATAGATATGAGATTTACTACAAATTTGGCATAGAGGTTAACTTGGTTGGATATATAGATTCAAACTAGGCTGGTGATTCACAGACTCGCAAGTCCACTTTTGGTTACAATTTCTCTCTAGGTTCTGATCCTATCAATTGGTCTATCAAAAAGTAGAATGCTATTTCTATATTATCCATAGAGGTCGAGTAAAAGGGAGCTGTTAATGTAGCTACTGAGGCTATTTAGTTTTAGGGGATTTTTTTTGAGTTTGGCATTCCTATCAGGTAGCCCACCATCATTTATTATGACAACTAGAGTACCATTAAGATTTTTAGGAATCTAGTTTAGCACCAGCATACCAAGCACATAGAGATTCACATGCATTTCATTCAGGATCTTATTCATAGTCAGGTCATTGACTTGATATTTTGCCAGTCTTCAAAGTAGGTTACAAACATCTTCACCAAAACTTTCACTAAGAGCAAGTTCATTCATCTACAAGATCTTCTTAGGGTGTGGTCCACATCTGTAGCAGCATCAACTTTAGGAGGACCTTCTAGCCTCTTCATTTCTTTTATGTCTCTCTTTTGGGGGGAGTTTTTTCTACATGTTTTCTCTTTTTCACTATCTTATGGGAGATTGCATTTATACATGGGTACCTCATCATGCCTAGTTGCTGAGACCCATTTTATATTTCCACACTGCCCTCCTAAGTTATGATTATGGGGGGTATTAGTGTAGGTTTTTATTTTTACCTATTTATTAATTAGGGAAATTGTATTTCTTGTGCATACATGGAGTTTTCCTACATTTGTGGGATAGGCTAGCTTATGGGGAGGTGTGTGTCATAGATGTGTCATAGGTGTCATAAGAATGTCATAAGTAACTCCCTTGATGGGAATTACTTATCTATTCTTAGCACCTTGTCACCACCTTTCATGGAGGAGTTACAGTTTATTCTTGGGGTGCCTTGTCCACCTTTTATGGAGGAGTTACTTATGTACTCTCCTATATGTATTCCTCACTTTGGCCATCTCATGTTAATCAGATTTTGGTTTTTTCCATTTTGTCTTATGCAATTTATCTTCTTGTGTTATTTTCAAATTGCTTTAGCATCTATGTGGTGTGCACTTGCTTCATCTCATGTGATCACGTCTCCATAGCACTCGCATTATCTAGATTCTGGCAAAAAATCTGATATCATCTTCCCAATAAGTATCTCTAATTTTGCCCCTCTCTTTAGTAGATATAAGTAATGAATTTTGAACAATATTACTCTTCTTCTCCATGAATTATGGTCTTACTTATACATATCTTAATTAGGATTATCATATGCATATTTAATTTTATTTATTTACTAACCCCCACATTATGCCACAAGCTTTGGTGATCACTAGATTAGATTTCTTTGATTTACTTATTATTAGTATTTGAATATGATAACATAGGACTCAATTAGAGTTATTGCATAATTTTTCTTGACTAGAGGCTTTGGATCCCTCCCTAGTGATCTTATTATTGTAAGATATCCCCTAATTAGGTCTAGTAGATCTATATATTGGTCATGTTCCTGATTATCTAATGTATCTCCAATTAGAAGTGTAAGTAGGATATATCTTCTTCAAGATATGATTATTTTATGGATCTGATGCATTTTTTATTATATATATTTTGGTGAACCCAAAGGGAATCTAACCCTTATAGGTTTTATTTCATGTTTTTCATTTCTATCATTTTATTTATTATTTTTATATATTTGTGATACTAGATCGATAAGACCAATATAGTTTCTAACTTCTATCCATAGGTTTAACACATAGTCACATCAAAAATGACTCTATTCTTTCTATGTTAATATTCATCAGATATAGGTTATTGGATTGAATAGGTTGACATAGTACTCTTATTCACTTTCAAATATCAGACTATGTTGAACATGTCAACTTAGTCTATTATTGAATTCTAGAATAACAAACTAGGTCATTTAGGTTAACTTAGTATCATATTCAGATTTTATATTAAAAACTAGGTCAACTAGGCTACTATAATCATCTTAATAGGTTTTAACAAATAGGGAATTATAGAACTATGTCAACCCAGTCAACACAATTTGTAAAACTTACAAGCAATATTTAAGGCACTTCAATAGAAATTTCATAATACTTAGCATCTTCCAACCCACCGAGGTTCTTTTATTTCTCTCTTTTAATTTAGTTTTTCCTTATAGTTCTATTTTTTAAAGTTTGCAATCTTCAAAATTGTAATCATGCAACAAACTAGGTCGACCTGGTCGACTTAGATCTATATTCTATCTAAAATACTAGGTTAACTTGGTTGACTTAGTTCTTAAGGACTCTTTCCTTTACAATATATCAGTGACCCTATCATTTCTATTCTATAATGTTTTCTTACACTATCACCTGAACCAACTCTATACAATGATTAAAATTAGGAATTAAAAACTATATGCTACTAATTAATTCACACTTTCACTTTCAATTGTTTACATGCTTAGAATTGCTCACATAGTATAATTAGGTGGTTTTTCAATACACATTTAGTTGCATTATTTTTCTCTTTCTTACACATACTACCAAATCACATAATTTCAAAATGCATTTAAACATTTATCTACCCAAAGACTACCTACTTAGATTTCATCAGCAAGGGGGAAGCTAACTTGGTTTTCTAGCCAAGTTTAAACATGTGTTTAAAGGTATATATTGGAAAATCACCTAACACACTTATCATTATGGGATTATGAAGTGAGGGGGTAAGCCCAAATACCAAGCTAGTAACATTACCAACATAGATCTTTTTCAGCCTAAACATCCTAAAACCATCCATAGATTACTTTATAGCTCCCTACTTTTAGAAAACTTCCCTATCACACTTAAAATAACACTTTATGATAATTTAAAAACATTTAGGATGACCACTTAGTTAGCATTTACTTTTCAATTGACTACTTGCTCTTTGCTCATTATATGTTGTATTGTAAAAACTTGCATTGATTATTTTTGGTAGAAGATTTTGTGTTGTGTGCCTCAATTAGATCATTCTCATTAACCTAATTGATTGTGTTTGATTTCATTTATTACCTCAAACTACATTTCAAAATCTTTCCCTATTTTTAGTACACTATTGTTCTATTTGACATAATCTTTTAAAGACTATTTTTATTCCTACCTACAGTACTAAGTCAACCCAATTGAGTCTGTATCTATTTTACCAATCATATTATAGTACTAGGTCAACTTTGTTGACCCTGTACCTTTATCAAGATATGTTTTTACTATTTTGCATTACTAGATTGACCTAGTTGACTCTATACTCTTAATATTATCCTATCTATCTGACTCAGATCTCTATTTCTTCTTGCTCAACATTTTATTCTTTTTTATCAAATCATCATGAAGTCCCTTATTATAATCTTGTTAGACAAACTAAATCAATTTAGACACTATATGGGATGTTCATTTCTCCCTCTCTTTTCCTCCCAAGAGAACCCTCACTCTGAGATCACTTCTTCCCCTCCATCTATGGATTGTAAAATGGTTTAAATAACACCTCAAGATGAAGTAGGTGGATCTGATCCTTTTTTCACCTATCAAGACAATTCTTATCTTAAAATTCTTCAAAATAATGTGGGATCAATTAAAACAAGTCTATATAATAATCCCACTAACAATCTACCTTTGAATAACCCTCCCCCTAATACTAATTTGGGAGTTATCCTATAAACACCAACCCACCAATTGATATGACTAAACTTATCGCATAATTCATATAATAAATGAACATAATATAAACTTATAACTCCTCTCAAATGATGTAATTACAATGTCATTTCATCATTATGGCCAATCAACCTTCAGATATAAATCCTCAAGCCAATCCAAATTTTATTCCTTCACCTCTTAGATATGCCTTAGGAAATGTTATTCCTCAACCTATCATAAATAAAAAAATACTCCAAAAAATCTAAAATGATCCTTTAGCTCATTTAATTATGTCCATTTATATTAGTAATATATATCCAACTATCAAGTATGATGGGAGTAAAGACCCTACATCCTTTGTCAAAGCCTTTGTCAATATATACAAAGAGTGGATCCAAACTAATACTTTTGCCACAACTAAACTTTTAGTTGACACAACTAGAATTTTAGATAAAACCTTCACTAGTGATGTATTGGAATGGTACAACTAACTTCCCCAACATTCCATTTGGCAACTTGAGGTTTTAATCAATCCTTATTTAAAGAGTTTCAAATAATGTTCTTCCCAAAAATTATCTTAGTTCTTTCATCAATGCTAAACAATCTCCCACTAAATTAGCTCATGATTTTATCCAAAGATGGAAATATTTATCCCATAAATCCAACCATAATATGACTAATTTTTTTTTTAAAACTCTTTATAACTAATTTAAATCCTTTGTTACAATATAAGATTTAAACTTTTGCTCTTCAAACACTTACTAAGCTCTTGACAAAGCTAAACATCAAGACTTTCTCATGAAGAAATTTGAACCTAATCCTAAATTCCTTAAAAGATATTTTTAAACTTCTACCAATACCATCACTTAGTAATAATCCTCAAACCAAAAAAAGAGTTACTAAAGCTGAAATTACCCCATCTTCTCACATACCACTCACTGTGCATTAAATTAAACAATCATTACCACCCTCTAAACCCTTATCCTAATAATCATCTGAAGTGGTATGACCCTAATCAATTTTATTGGTTCCACATTGACAATGGTAATTCCCATGAATTTTTTATATGACTTAATAATATTTTTGTCTCTTACATGCTTGGTTATTCCTTTAGTCACGAAGCCTTGATCAACCTTCATCATCAAGAGTATAACACTACTTTTCAAAAATGACAAGCTTCTAAAGATTCTTCTTCCAACAACCAATATTTTTTCCACAACTAATAATTAATAAATTACCAAGGATTTTTGTGTTATTGATTCTGACTATGAATAATATTATGATAATTATCAATATGTTAAAATAAGTAAGGTCAATTATCATTGTAAACTAGCTCACAAAGATCATGTCATAAAACCTAAGAAACCATCTTTAGAAGAATAACTTCTCTAAAATAATACAACCACTAATTTACCTTCATAAGCCCATGAGGAACCACCTCATCCTTCGAAACCCCTAATAATTTCCATTCCTTTGAAATCTACCTTACCTTCTAAACCTTGCACTGGTTATTCTTTTAAATCCCATTAGAACTTTTTGGAAGAACTTAACTCCATGCCTTGTAAGATTTCACTTATGGAGTTAGTTTATACTTACCCTTATCATTGAAAGTTTTTTATGCAAAAATTACAAGACATTAAATATCCCTCTCTTATAAATGAATAACCACCATTTCTTGAGCCTCAACCTACCAATGTTCATACCATTGAAACTATTTATCCTAATTTGAAACCATTTATTGAATTTCTTAAAGAAGACATGATTAATGATGAGTGTTTCTATGCAAAATTGCTTTCTACATTCAAAGAAGAAATAAGAAACTGAAGGAAAGGGTTAAGGCTAGAAGTACCTGATAAAGTTGAGCGCACCGAAATCAGATGTTGGAAGATTCTCCTCTTTGGCTGTGGAGGAATGACACCTGCGAAAAAGAGACTAAAACACGAAAAGATGTTAGTCAAAGATATGGTGGGTTGTCAAGCGAACGCCCGATCTTGGAAGTATGAAGACTCCCTAGAAGGATATCAACCCACTGATAAAAATGCAGAATATTGGATGAAAGTAGATAATGGAAGATAAAATGACAAAAATAAATGATAGAAAATAAAAAAGCGTACCTGATAAGCGGCACTGTTCTGCACAGTCGCCGGCGTCAGTCTCTGTGGTGCCGACGTCGGTCTGGGAAGGTGCCAACGTCGGTTTAAGTACCGTCATCGGTCGGGGAAGTGACCGGCGTCGGTCGGGGCAGGTTTTGAACAGAGGTCTGGGAGAGTTGCAGAAGGTCTTGACAAGGTCGGGACAAGATTTTAGACAGAGTCGGGATGGGGTTTTTGGTCGAGTCTGGGGGTTTGAAACTTTAGGATGGCAGAAATAGGGAATAAATAATCAGAAAGAGAATGAAAGTAAACACAGAAAACTCTTACCTGTGAGAAGCCGTGATGAAAGCCATAGTCGAAGTTCCCTGTGCAGTGCCGGAAGAACGAACGCTGGAGTTGATGGATGCTGGAGTTGATGGATGCTGGAGTTTGGAGATCGAAGAGCCTGTAGATGTCAAAAAAATGGGAGCCTGATTGAGTGATCGGGGAGGGGAGATTAAGGCTCAGGGATGGTTTCGAGAGATGGTTCAATAACCGTTTCGAAAAACCAATCGGGAACCGAATGGTAACTGATAACGGATAATGGGATGGTGACCGACGTCGACAGGATTGCCGACGTCGACTGATAAGTGACCGACGTCGGTGACATCGGCCGGGTAAAGACCGTCGTCGGCAGATGCACAATGAGGACAGAGTCTAGCTTTTAGTTCTCTGCTCATTGTTACATGCTGCCAGGGTCAAGGTTGGTAGAACAAGTGATCGTCAAGGGTTAAATAGGCGAAGAAGAATAAGACGGGGAGTGACCAGGGGAGTCGACACGATTTCGGTGTCTACATTTGCCCCTTTTTGTCTTGTTGGTTATTCTGATGAACTGCAAGACAAAAATAAGAGTGAGTGCCCCAGGTGAGGGATAAGGTTGATTTCATCTTGTTGGTTGTTCGAATGAACTACAAGACAAAAATAGGAAGCGGATAGGTTGCCTCGATTAAGGATAAGGTATTCCCCCTCAAAGCAGGAGTCAAGGGAAGGGAACCGAGAATCAGGTGCTGATTTGACAAAGAGTGGATGAAAAAAGGGGTGAGGGTGAACGCTGCAAAGGTCGTGATTGCGCGCATACCACTGCACGAGATGGTCAGGTCAAAATTGTCGCAGGTCAAGGGTCGAGGAGTGCCAAAATCGAAGTAATCGGGCCCCAGCATTTAGTCGTCTGCTGATTGGGTCACTCAATCTAAGCTAAAGCTCCAAATGGTCGTCGTGTTCCAGGTATCCCAGGCTCAGGAAGTGCTCCCAAAAACATGAAAAAGCCACAAGTAGTGCGGATCAACCGGTTTGCGATCTTATACTTGTGAGGGTCCAAAAAGGTCTGCGCACAATTCTGCTAACCAGTCATGAGGTAGCATACATGCAAAAACAACCAAGGCAATAGTGTCTTGGAAGTAGTCGAGGTCAGCAGAGATAGGCATGATCTCCAATGGTTGGTGGTCGAGGGGAAGAATGGACGAAAGGATGTGGCCGAGCTAACCCCAGAAGACCCCATGTCAACTGAGCGCTGCCTACATAGCCCTGGTGATAGGGCCTCAGGCCAATGTAGTTCTCCCTAAAAGGGAGGGAGGGTCAAAGGGATTAAATGGGTTATGGTCAAGGACAGGATTATGGTTAAAAGAAGGAAAGAAGGTTTGTCTATCAGAGAGATGAACAAACGAGAATGGTCGAGCTAACCTCAGAAGACCCCATGTCAACTGAGTGTTGCCTACATAGCCCCTGTGATAGGGCCTCAGACCAATGTAGTTCAGACAAAGGGTCTGAGTGGTAGACAGGTGGTTAAAATGGTTGATAGATTGGTCGATGATTGGATGTAATGATGAGGAAAAAAAGATGTTGCAGCCTTTTCCAAATGGTGTATTCTGCAACATTGGTTGAGGGGTTTTTCATCCCTAGCAATATTCCATATTCGTGATGGATGTATGCTAAAAATGAATTGACGTTTATTTATGCTTCAGCAAGTATTGGTTTATGCTAAACATAAATTGTGGCGGGTCGATAGTTTCCATGTGTATTGGTGTCCATAGAAACTAGGGTGAATAGGCTAGGTCAGGTTGATGGTTTGAAAAGAGAGTTGAGTTGAGTCGATTGACAAGTGATGAAGGTGAATGTGACCAAAGTGTAGAAAAAGTGAAAAGCATATTGCTCTTTCATTGACAAGGACCAAAAAGATAGCATAAATAGGGGTTATGAGAACCAAGAGCCCCATTCATGCGTGATGTCGTTGACCATGGATATGTTAGAGCGGTAATCGAATCACTTCGACATTAAAGTGAGCTCGAAGTCCCTTGAGCGGGTGATAGGAGGAGGAAGAAGGGTAACCCATTTTAAGAGCAAAGATAACGATGCCCCTTTTTATAGGAGACCCTGAGACAACTACAAGCCAAGTCCATGACTCGTTCAATTTTTTTTTTTTTTTTTGCGCAGACTGATCAATGCGGGAAGCCTGCATAGAGATGTCATTTGTTTGGTGGTTAGGTTGTGAAGCTGATCAATGTGGGAAGCTTCTAAAATAATGCTATTTATTGCCAGATTAGTCATAGCCATCCTTTGAGGGAGTGGTCTAGATTTTTGTTTAATAAAAGGGCTTTTGAATAGCTGTCCTTCGAGGGAGCAGTCTATTTATTACAGTAATGATAGTACAGCTGTCCTTCGAGGGAGCAGTCTGCTTTTTGATTTTGATATTGATATAGTGACCATGGATATGTTTTGACATCTTGATTTGTTTTGACAGAAATGTGAGTCATGGACAAGATTATAGAAGGTCAAGGACTCCCTTTTATGAGGACAAAGCATCTATACAACATAAAAGGGGTTATAAGAATTGTTAAGAGGAATAGGGTTGAAAGGAGGTAGGATTAAGAGGATGGGGATTGCTCAAGGGATGAGCTCAAGTTAAGTGTCAAGTGGACGAGTACTCGACTAGCAATAGAACGGTCGTAGATGCAACGCATTAGGAGGCTCAGGTTCTGGGCGTCCATCAAGAGAAGACAGACGATAAGTCCCTGATCCATACTTGTGCGTGATAATAAGAGGTCTGAGCCAACTAGGAGAAAACTTGCCTCGTTTACTTCGCTCCATATTGGTCACGTGTTGATTGATGAGTGGATGTGAAGTTGACTGATATGGTTGTTGATTGATCGAGACTGGTTGAATATGTGGATAAAAAGATTGGTCAATGTTTGGTTGAGATTTGGTCATTTGATAGTTGGTCAATGGTTGGTCGAGGGTTGATTGGTTGGTATTTGGTCTTTGGTTGGGTCAAATGGTTGGTTGAGGTTGGGTTAAATGTTTGGTTGCTAGTCTGGTTGAGGCTAAGTTGAAAGAGTGATTGATATGTGGTCGAGACTGTGTTGAAAAATTGGTCGAAGTTTGGATGAAGGTTGAATTCCCCCAGCGGCTAGGGAGAATGTTTGACGGATTGGTTTGAGGTTTAGTGGTCAGATGGACTATGTTGATGTCGAATAAGGGGGTTAAAGGCGACAAAGGAACCAGAACCTGGCGTGGAGATCCCGATTTAGGTGATGAGATTGGAGAGGTATGAGTTGGTGTTGATGATTTGTGGGAGGGAAGGTCTAGAGGGTCCTTGATGAGAAGGGAATCCTTTCTCTGTTGGTGACGAATGACAGCTTTAAGAGCACAACAATGCTCAGTGTCATGTCCTGAAGTATGATGATAGTGATAGTACTTGGAGTTGTCGAACCAAGAGGGTCTTGATCCGAGAGTTGATGAGAGGGGCGATGTTGAAGGCTTGATAACGTGGTCAAGAAGAGAGGTGTCATTCCCCAGACATTGGCGAATGGCGACCTTGAGGGCACAACAATGCTCCGTGTCGTGTCCAGGTGTGCGATGATATGCACAAATACGAGTGTCATCGAACCAAGGTGGTTTAGGTCCGAGAGAATGATATGGTTTGAGAGGCAGAAGGTTGAGGCGAGATGACTGTAATAAGTGCCGTAACAGCAAGGTATAAGAACCTGCTAACGGGTCTGGATATTTTATTGCAGTGAGGGTTGATGACGTTGGTTTGAGAAGTGTAAGAGACGTTGGTCGATGATTTAGAGAAGATATATGTTTGACAGGTTGATAGAGTAATGGAGGCGATGTGCCTCTGTGAAGGATGGGAGTAGGCAGTACTCCTATTAAAGTGGATGGATGTGGGCCTAGGATTGAAGGTAATGACGAAGGTGGGGGAGGAGTCCTCCAATGTGGTCTAGTGGTCTTCGTTAATTTGGGTCGAGGGCCACTATTGTGCGAGGCGAGGTTAAATACAGGTTTGGGTTTAGATGTGGATGGAGGTGAGTGAGATGTAATAATCTCAGGCAAAGGGCAAGAGGAAACCGTGACTGGGTCTTCCTCAATCGAAATGGGTGAAGAGATAGGGTCTTCTCTTGGTGGAGAAGAAATAGGAGAGGGTGGCTCCTCAAGTGGGTAGATGGTAGGGATGATCATGCCTTCTGCTTGTGCTTGAGGAGTAGGCAAGGTAAGGTCTTTAGATGAAGGTAGGGCTAATGGTGTAGGTGTGATCAAGGCGTCCTCCAGTATAGGAGAAATAGATGGAGGACTAATAGGAGAAGAGGGTCTTTCATCTTGTGAAGAAGGTTGGTCAGGGACAAGAGGTAAGATAGTGTTGACGGTGTGTATATGGTCTTGAGGGTCATTGATCATGGTTTGGATGTTGTCTTGAGTAGGCAGGTGATTAGGAAAAGGTTGTTTGAAGATGTCGAGGTTTTGGTTGGGCGGTACGTTTGGGTTATCCAAGATAAGATCGCCCTTGTCTAGCATGTCCTGGACGAGGTTTTTAAAAGTTTGACAGTGATCCGTATCATGGCCTTTGACACGGTGATAGTTACAAAAGTGATTCTCCCTGTACCATGCAGGGATAGGTGTTGAGGGGTCGAATTGATGTGGCCAGATTGAAGGGAGATTGAGGACCCCCTGCTTGATGAGTTTATCCAAGACAGAGGCATATGACTCTCCAATTGGAGTGAATTGACGCTGTATGGATTGACGTTGAAAATATTTATTGATGTAGTCTAATGTTGAAGATATTGGTCGGTTAGTTATTGTTGAAGATGATGGTCTAAAGATGACAGTGTTTGCCGACCCCTTAGATTGAGAGTGGGCAGAAGAAGGTCTGGAAGAAGAATGGTCATTGGTTCTTGTGTTAGTGTTACACAATTTGACCTTATCTTCTTCAATAGCACAGAGTTCAAGCTTTCGGGCCATGGTGAAGGCCTCGTCAAAAGTGTGGAATGTTTGAACCCGCAAGGTGGATGAGATGTGACTGACACATGCTCGGGAAAAGAGTTCAATGAGCTCGGGTTGAGGCAAGGAGAAAGAGAGCTGGTTGATCAGGTCTCTCCAACGGGTGACAAAATCAACTACTGATTCGTCGTCAAATTGCCTAATGGAGTAAAGGTCTGTGATCGAGACTTGTTTAGTGATATTGATTGAGAAATGGTCAACGAATAATTGAGTGAGTTGAATGAAGGAAAAGATAGAATGTCTGGCAAGGGAGCTATACCAGTCAAGGGCAAGGCCAGAAAGAGACATAGGAAACGTGCGTAATAATAACGCATCGTCGTGGGTAATAAGATAGCAGGCATGTCTGAATGCTCGTAGATGTTGTTGTGGGTCTTCCTTACTCTAAAAGCGAGTAAATTTAGGAAGCTCTCAATGGTTGGGGTATGGTCGAATAGGGACAGAAGGATGAATGGGCTCGTTATAAATCTGGTCATATGAAGAGATATTATTTGAACCGGAGATAGAAGCTTCGAGATTGGACATTTTATCCATCAGCATCTTGATGACGTCTGCTAACGAATTGGTGGATGGAGTGCCCCTTAGGTTGTAAGGCGCTTGAAAGAGGCTAGAGGAGGTATGCGACGTAGTCGATTGTACCAATAAGGGTGCAACGTACGGATGACTAGTCGCAGGTGCAGAAGTAGAGGTTAAGGGTGGTTGCGTCATGAAGGTCGAAGGTATAAGTTGACTAGGCACCGCCAAAGGTGGTTGAATAGCGGCACTGGTAGAGGGATAGGTTGGCACTCCTACATTTGTGGGCGCAAGAGTGTAAGGGGTCGAGGCAATCAAGTTTTGATACGATGTAGAACTTGGTTGAATTGCAGGTGATTGAGGGGGTAACGAAACCCCGATGGAGGTCGGTCTAAAAATAGACGAAGAGGCCAAACTTTTCGTATTGGCCATGGTTGAGTTAACGGTTGAGGCGAAAGGCTGAGTCAAAAAAGGTTGGGTGGCGAATGGTGTGGATGTCGTCGCCATGTCACCCGAGAGGTCTCGCGTTGGGTTTCTCGTGAGATAGTTATGGAGGGCTGTGGTATTGAGGTCCAAGAATTTTTTGAAATCCTGGTCCCCTTCAGGGATGATGGGAAGTTGAGTCGGGGTTAGGGTTGGTCTTGTAAGAGTTCTTTCAGTTTTCGAGTAGAACTCCATGATAGGACGGGTTAGAGATGAAGTAGACGAAAGTAGTTGACGGCTAGAGTGGTAAAAAAGGGCCTTGGTTTGACTGTGTGTCAAAACCATAAAAGGCAAGAGAGAACATCCTTACACACTCAAACAAGCAGATAAGAACTAAAAAGATGAAGACACAAGCAGATCCTAAAATTCTAGAAGTAAAATTTTTAGGATTATAGTGGCTTATGCCTTAGAATGTGTGTTTGGGGAGGTTGGCTTTGTGAGTCGGGTCCTAGAAGAAGTCTATGGATGGTTTCGGGTTTTGTTATGGTGCTCAAGAAGTCTGTGTTAGGGTCTGGTACGTGGCCTGGTGCTAAGGAGCAAGCTCCCCTCACTTCACGATTCCAGTGGTTAGCTGGTTTTGCTTAGCCAAGATATACCTCGCCTAGAGATTATACTCTGCCAGAGAACGGAGTGGGCTTCCCCCTTGGTGATGAAATCCAAGTAGCGTCACTGGGATGGGTAAGGTATCCGCTAGGGGATGAAATCCCAGTCGGGCCTTGTCTCACACAAGTTAAGATGTTTGTTTTGTGCAGGTGGTTTGGTCGTGTAACATGAAGTGATCTAGATTAATTCAATATGCGGTTTAATTACTATGTGTGGTCTAAAAGATGCAGGCAAACAGAAATGAATGCAGAGTGTTTTAATGTCCAAGTCAAAATGTTTGTTCGTATGAAGACGAATGGAGACAGAGTCGAAGAATATGAGTTTAGCTAGTCTAGAAGTGCAAGAAAGAAATGTTCATTTTAGTTCTGCTTATGATGTCGTTTAAGAAGAGATGAAAGGAGGCAAAAAGGAAGAAACCTAATGCGCCTAAATGAACAAAAGAAAGAGAGAAAGAACCCAAGGAGGACCTAGGGTCCCACCAGGCGTGCCAAAATGTTTCTATGTAAAATTGCTTTCTACATTCAAAGAAGAAATAAGAAACTGAAGGAAAGGGTTAAGGCTAGAAGTACCTGATAAAGTTGAGTGAACCGAAATCAGATGTTGGAAGATTCTCCTCTTTGGCTGTGGAGGAATGACACTTGCGAAAAAGAGACTAAAACACGAAAAGATGTTAGTCAAAGATATGGTGGGTTGTCACGCGAACGCCCGATCCTGGAAGTACGAAGACTCCCTAGAAGGATATCAACCCACTGATAAAAAAGTAGAATATTGGACGAAAGTAGATAATGGAAGATAAAATGACAGAAATAAATGATAGAAAATAAAAAAGCGTACCTGATAAGCGGCACTGTTCTGCACAGTCACCGGCGTCGGTCTCTGTGGTGCCGGCGTCGGTTTGGGAAGGTGCCGACATCGGTTTAAGTATCGTCGTCGGTCGGGGAAGTGACCGGCATCGGTCGGGGCAGGTTCTGAACAGAGGTCTGGGAGAGTTGCAGAAGGTCTTGACAGGGTCGGGACAAGATTTTAGACAGAGTCGGGATGGGGTTTTTGGTCGAGTCTGGGGGTTTGAAACTTTAGGATGGCAGAAATAGGGAATAAATAATCAGAAAGAGAATGAAAGTAAACACAGAAAACTCTTACCTGTGAGAAGCCATGATGAAAGCCATAGTCGAAGTTCCCTGTGCAGTGCCAGAAGAACGAACGCTGGAGTTGATGGATGCTGGAGTTGATGGATGCTGGAGTTTGGAGATCAGAGAGCCTGTAGATGTCGGAAAAATGGGAGCCTGATTGACTGATCGGGGAGGGGAGATTAAGGCTCGGGGACGGTTTCGAGAGACGGTTCAATAACCGTTTCGAAAAACCGATCGGGAACTGAATGGTAACTGATAACAGATAACGGGATGGCGACCGACATCGGCAGGATTGCCGACGTCGGCCGATAAGTGACCGACATCGGCGACATCGGCCAGGTAAATATCGTCATCGGCAGATGCACAATGAGGACAGAGTCTAGCTTTTAGTTCTCTGCTCATTGTTACATGCTGCCAGGGTCAAGGTTGGTAGAACAAGTGATCGTCAAGGGTTAAATAGGCGAAGAAGAATAAGACGGGGAGTGACCAGGGGAGTCGACATGATTTCGGTGTCTACAATGAGATCATTTATCATGTTGATTATCTACCACTATTCTTTAAAATAGTAATTAATACTACCCTTATCTATATATTTTTAGTTGATGAAGGCTCTTGTATTAATGTGACTTCTTTGTGGCTTATCCAACAACTTTTTTATAATAGGGATCATCTCAAGAAAACCCACTTCACCTATAGTGGATTTGATAAAAATAATAAAAATCCATTTTGTTTTATTTGGCTTCCCCTAAAACTTAGACCTAAGACCATTCAAACTAAACTTATGGTCTTTGATTTACCTCTATCTTATAACAAACTCTTTAGTCACCTTTAGACTCATATAATGAGGGCCATCACCTCTTCTGGTAGCCAATGCATCAAATTATTGCATAATGGCAAAAGATATAAGCATGAGACTGATCCCAACCCTTGGAGTATTCAAATTTATAATAAAAAATCTCAATAATGTATTCCTACCATCAATAGTGCTCCCTTACCTAATTTCATCAACATCAATCCAGACTTACAAGTCACTCTTGATGATTTGGATGATGATGAACCTAATGACTTACAAAATACCTAAAAACCCTACAAAGCGTCCTCCTTATATATCAAAGTGGCTTCCTCTTTATTTATTACCTCATTATCATATTATTCCTCTCATTAACAAGATGATTGATTTTCCCCTCCATGTAATGCTTAGGACCTTCTTTAATAGAATATTCCTTCACCTGTAATGATTATGGAGTGGCCAAGTTATTCCAATACTTTTCATCGTGTCTCTATGTAAGTTCAGTAAAATTGTAATTTCACCTTCTGAAACTACCCCTAAATCTCAAGCATGTACCATTTCTCCAACTTATCATGATAATTATATCATGGCTTAATCTCAATCTTAAGACCTGGATGTTTAACATTATAAAAAAAAATTAGCTCAAATACATGATTTCAACTGGGATGTTCACACCATTTCTACAAATTGTGAATTAGATCCCAAAAATCATGTACCTCATGTTAATTCTCTACTTATTAATATCCTTGGGTGATAGAACAACTCTTACCTTATGAACATCTAGAAATTCTTCCATCTTTTCTACCACCTATAGATCCCATCACTACACCTAATTCTTCCCCCATAAAATAGAATAAAAATATACCAAATTCTTATAATAAATCTAATCCTCCTAATCTTGAGATTATGTTATATGCGAAGAACACAAATTCCCATTAGATACATTTTGAATATGATTGCCATGGTAATCAAATTCTTGATCTGGAAGTAGATGTTGAATATTATGGTTCTCTTCCCACTCTGTCTAGTGATGAATCCATTCTTGAATTACTTTATGCTTGAGAACCTCAAATTATTTAAAAACATCATAAACTTAGGAATTCAAAAAATAATCCCCTTATCTCAATAATTTCATCACTAGCATTGATCCTAAAGCTAATCTAAGTTATTTGTTACTAAATACACCATACCACTTCCAAGATGGAAATGCTATGCTAATCAAAGATAATACTCACATTGAATATGGTACTCCATCATGTCCTCAACCAATTATAGTTTCTCACAAACTCTCACCTAATTAACATGATAACTTTAATTTATTTTTTGATAAATATCATGACATCTTTGCTTGGTCCTATGAGGAAATGCCTAGTATTGACCTTAGAATTATGGTACATAATATCATCACTTATCTCAATGCCAAACTTGTGAATCAAAAGAAATAGAAATTTCCACCTAAGGTTTCCACATTATGTCATAAGGAAATTTTCAAACTTCTCAATGCTAAGTTTATCAAACCAGTGGACTATTCTAAATGGGTTTCTAACATAGTCCCTATTCGAAAAAAGGTCACTATTGACTATTTTGACCATAATTTAGAATAATTTAACCCCCTATAGTATAAAACATGTATTGGGGTATACTAGGGTCTTATAAGATGTTTCATGGTCTTATTAAGGTCATTTGATGTGTCATTGTCTTTTTCATGGTCACTTTTAGTCCTTAAATAGTTTGTCATGTTAGTATTCATATGTAGGCCATTTAATGAGGTTTGTATGGCTTACCATGTAATAAAAATGTTCCAAAGTGTTTATAAACATCCCCCATGTCAGTATCTTGTCATACATGTCATTCCTAACTAAAAACGTGTAGGTTTCTATGTTAGAACAAGAAAATAGTTGAAAGAGAGGAAGTTTGGGTAATTGTACAGATTCTTAGGAGTTGCGGTATAGGTGGAAGGCTTGGTAGTGACACTTAAGTTAAATTAAACATATTTCCATATTTGATCAACTTTTTAAGTCCCAAAATTTGCCTAAATTTTTTTTTCACCTCCATCACTCTTATTTACATGACATAATGGTCAACCAATTTTTTGATGGTATGACCAATAGGAGGGGAATTAGGTTGAATGTCTTAGAAGGATGTTAGTATAATTAGTATAATTCGAATACATGGTAGGAGTTGGAATATTGGTTTCCTATGATTTATGAACCAATGCTAGGTAGATTCAAGACAATAGGGGACAAAAGGAGGGCTATAAAGTGATACCTTTTTTCTAAAAATGACAATAGTTGAACTTGGAGAGAATGTTAAAGACACTTAGAAAAGAAATTTGATAATGACATAAAAAAATGAATTGTGGAAATTTCAATGTAGTTTCTAAATATATAACTTGTTCTAATACCTAGATGATAAAAGTGTACTAAATATATGTATTTATGAAAATAGGTTGGCCATTTTTTGTAAAAAAGATAAGGAAAGTGCATGTGTACGAACACACTTTTTTTTAGGAAACAATTGAATTTTTATATGAAATTTCATATATAGATAGGTGAAATGTCTAAGATTGTTGATAATATTTTTTATTATATATAATTTTTAAATAATTTTACAAGTGAAGACAATTAGAAAATTGAAACTGTAAGTGTATGAACACCTCTTTTTGACCTTAACTTCATGAAAATTAATTTTTTTAAAAAGCATAGTTGACAATGTGTAGATTGTTGAGATATAATTTTTTTTAAAAATTAGTATTCAGAAAGTTATAAGGTAATTTATGATGATATGTATATATTCCATAATGATATATTTTATTTATAAATTAAGTAATAATTATAACTAATATTATATAAATTAAAAAAAATTATACATTTAAAAAATAAACTTTATCCTCTATAAACCCATATATTTTTTTAAAAAAATAATAAAAGTTATTTGATCAGATGTATTGATAAATATGAAGAAGACTCCTAAATTTCCTAGAAACTAAGTGGGCTAATCTATGACTAGTTTCAAGGTAGGATCGAACCTCCCCAAGCCTATAACCAAGGTAGATTTGGAGGGAAAATGCAAAAAAAAAATTGAAATGTTTAAAGGATGTATGTCCTATGCAAAGGGCTTATGCCCTTTATAAAATATGAAAACCCTTTGAAAAGGTTGTATGCTCTTTATAAAG